>JAVQJF010068343.1:0-26599 GCA_036023855.1 Gadopsis marmoratus
TTTTATTTATATAGCGCTATATCATAACAGAGTTATCTCATAGCACTTGTTAATATAGAGCAAGTCTAAACCAACTCTATATGTATAGACCCAACATTTCCAACATGAGCAAGCGCTAGGCGACAGATTACTATCTGGTTTGTGTGTATTATGTATTAAGATAACCGTACACAAGAAGAAATCAAAAACTCTGTAGCAACCTTTAGACTGAGACTGAATTAATTAACTGGCCATCTTTTCCCTTTTTTTGTGGTGAAGATAATGCCAGTTAATATAAATGTTGATTATTTCTGATAATAAACAAAGTTGAATATCATATCACAACTTCATTTTGTACCAATTTATATTGAGTTCTATATGCCTTCTACATATTTGATACTTCTGTGTGAGACTAATACCATTACATTATTTAGATATTACGTCTGCACATATGTACATTAGTCTGCACTTTACTGCTTTTTACATTTGGTTAGATGCTAAACTGCATTTAGTTGTCACGGTACGTGTACTCTGTGCAATGACAACAAAGTTGAATTTAATCTAAAAAAAATTTACAAAAACATTGTATGTGTTTTCATCACGTTGTGTACCTTTGAGCCGGGAACCTGGGGTTTTCCAGAAAAGGCTCCCTTCATGGACGAGTCTCCGGCGGAGCAACTCTCCGGGCCTGAAAAGTCCACCATCCCTTACTCTGGCCTCAGCTCGCGGGTCCAGCTTGGCCTGGATCTCTTGCAGTCGCTGTATTTTCTCCAGGTCCTCCATCTGCCAACCAGGATAAAAGACATCTTTCCACTTGCAGTTCAAAAGAGAGTACTAATGAACATGAATGAACTTAACTAATTTGATTGAATTAGAATGGAATATAGTAGACCTTACAAATAAATGGGTGCAGATTAATCATCTTACTGCATGGGAATCCAGTAATTTTCCAATACTTTTACTACAGGTGGCTGATCCAATATACTGAATCTGTACTGATCTTAGTAAAAGGATCTGGTGTGGGTCTGCCACCTTTGTTCGATCTCATTAAATACTGTTTATTTATTTAAAAGAAGAGACATTTTGACCTTTGATCAGGCCAATCTGACTGTGTATTTTAGAGACAGACATGAAACATGGCGATAACAGGGAATGACGCACAGCTGGATTAGTGGTTTCACGGTATGCATCCCAGATCACAAGGTTACCAGGACACCTTTAAAAATTGTTGTTAAGTCACTGTGGTTACATGATATTACATTAACTTGTCAGACATGGAGATGTCATCAAAAAGTGCATATAAGTCTGTTACGTCCCCCTTCGTGTGTCTAGGGGAGGGGAGGACGGTAACAAGCAATCAGGATCTGAGCTAGTGTGGTCAGTGCTTAGGAGGTTACTTATTCTTTTTTATGAAAAAAATCAATTACAAAAATATATACTACTACTACCACTACCACCACTACCACTACTACTACTACTACTAGACTAAACTTTTGTTAATTGTCAGATATTCACTGTTTAGTTTTATGTTGTCCTGTTAATGTTCTGTCTGTTGTCTTGCAATAAAGGTGGATAAAATTATAGAGTCACAGAATGTCATGAAGATGTCTTCAAAAAGACAGTTTGAGACATTATAAGAGCCATAAAATTGTGTTATATTCTGGTCAATACAGTACTCAGAAAGCATTTGGTACCTGTTGGTCTATTGAAAAAAGAAGTTCTCTGATCATTGAGAGAGCATGGGCCAGAGAGAAGGCTTCTTCCTCATCATCTGGAAGAGATAAAAATGAATAGGATTATTGTGGAAGTACAAGTACCAAGGGAAACAGACTCAATGTAGATAGAATATTATTTAGCCAGTTGCTCATAGTATATACCAGACTTAACTCTAACTGCAGTAAAGCTATTTCCTTTTATATAGGTGTGGCAGCGGACTATAAAGGAGACATATATTGTAGTATGTATCATAACAAAGAAGATTGGTTCTAATCTTAGTGGTGCAGTAGGCAAATGGCTGACCAAATGTCTTCTCCATGGAGGAAAGTAGAAATGTTGTCTGGATGGTACAACACATTGTCTGATAGTTGTGTTAATGTAGACCGGTAAGTATTATCTGGATGTGCAAACTTGCTCTTATTTTATTTTGCAGTGAAATCCTATTGTGCCATGTAAAAAGAAGTGTACTGATAATAATGCCATTGTGACTGGTGTGATTCACCGAAGGTGTTGTCCAGAATGCGCTGGATAAGAACAGGATACTTGGAGATCCGCTGAGTCACCAACAAGATGCACTCCTGAACACCATGGCAGCGTAGCAAGGGTCCTCGACTCACCCGCTGCCCAGAGACAGAGAGAGACACACTGACAAAATGATCCTGGCTGTCTTTTCTTTTTCATTTTGTTCAAAAGTCACCTTTGAGGATAACAGAAATATAAGGTAGAAAAAAAGCAAGAAAACAATGAAGAGAGATTTCAAATCTTATTCGGCCTCCATAAAAAAAAAGTAAAGTGTGTGACTTTGTGCGCATGGAGTCATTGTTACTACAAGTTCTTAAAATCACTTGCATAATTTTTCCATGTGATTAGTTTGCCAGCAGCTAATTCTTCATGTCATTTCATGGCCTTCCATTTTCTCCCTGCCCTGCAGCATTCCTCTGTGTTTCCTGCCCTCAACAATGGCATTACTCCCACACCCACCTTCCAGGTACCAGCTCCCCAGCACCTTCACCTGCCTGCAGAAATGGTCCATTCGGTCAGTATGGGCTCAGCTAACTCTGATTCCTGATTGAGGGATCGCGTGATAGAGTTCCTCTCTGTAGAAGTTAGATTTCAGAGACGAGCAGTCTATGGCTATAACTTATGTATGACATCATCTCTTACATACTTGAAATTAGGACAGCCTTTCACTTTGTTAGCATAACCAAGTTACAGTGATGGTTTGGGCAACTCTCACGTCAGCTATCTCTTTTCTCTCTCACTTTCTCTCCCATATCTTACTTTACAAATACAAACTGGGCAAAGTAAAAAATAAAGACCCTGCAACAGTATCTAGCACCTTTTTTACTCAGAAACATTTCAGTATACGTAACCTTTAGAAGCTTTAATATCGCTACTTTTACTACTATCTCCCCTTACTGTTGTTTTTAATTTCATGCGTAGTTTTAATGCTGTTTTAATATTGTTATTATATTATTAATTTTTATTTATTCTGTCATTGTATTTTATTTTGTTTCTTTTGGAAAGCCCTTTGTGGTCTATTCTTGGCAAGTGCTTTATAATAACATCATTATTCATCATCATTATTATTAATTTATAATCTGAATCCCTTTTCTCTTGTGAATTACATTAACCATTGCTGGCTGAACACTAATAACACAAATAGTAGGCTACAATTTTGCCTACTGAAAAATCTAGACTGAACTTTACATACTTAAATGTATGACGGCCCATTTTACCTTAACAACGCCACTTTGCGTTTGAAGAGAATATATGCTAACAAAGTAAAGAGGTAGTGTTAGCCAGTATTTATCTGGTGTTGACTAACACAGTTGGGTTCCAATTCATTTTGACCCCGGCTTCCCATTCATTCAATTCCAACTCTCTCAACAATGCCTAACACACATTAGCAACTACTGCTCCCAGCCAGATCTGAATCACAAAGCAACTTTAGCAATGGAATCAAATGTGCTAATTAATTCAACATTATTCAACCATTTACAACAAGTTGGGAAGAAAGCAACACTAACCTATAAACTTAATTATAATTTCCCCAGTAACGAGCCAGCAGGGACTAACATTCACACATGGAGGATAATGTAATGTGACGTGCCTTGGGTGTGTTTTGATCAATAACAATAATAGAGAGCTGCCTATCCAACATACTCTCGTCCAGAAATAATTAGACCGTTTGAAAGTTAATATGATCCTAAACATAACTTAGCCCTTACAGATGGCAATGTTTTCTGTTTTGGAGAGTTTATTTTTTAGATTATGTAGTAGTTTGTTTTTCGGCTGAAGGAAAATAGGAGAATGATGAAATAATATTCCAGGACAATACAAGATTTTCCAGGACATTTTACTTTTTCTGAAAGTGAGTGGAATGCTCCATCTCCTTATCATGCTTTTCAAAATGGCCTGTCTGATCTTATTAAAGGGCGGCTGTGGCTGAGAGGGTAGTGCGGTTGTCCATAAACCCCAGGGTTGGTGGTTCGATCCCAGCCCCTGCTGTCCACATGTTGAAGTGTCCCTGGGCAAGACACTGAACCCCAAGTTGCCCCCGGTGGAGGCCAGCATGGCAACTGTGTCCCCATCGGTGTGTGAATGGGTGAATTAGGCTACTGTTCTAACTTAGATTACTGTTACAGCACTTTGGGAACCGTTTCGGTTGAAAAGCGCTATATAAGAAAGAGTCCATTTACTCTCAGACTGTAGTACTTTTACTTTTACTGCTAATAATACTTTTGTACTTTTACTCAAGTATTTAGAGAGTATTTATAAAGAGTATTTCTACACTTTTACTAAAGTAAAGCATGTGAGTACTTCCACTGCTGAATAACGGCAACAATAGCGGAAAGTAAGAACCATCCCTCTCTGGTTCAGTAGTGTTCAGTAATATTCAGTAATATTCAGTAGTGTTCAGTAATATTCCATAGTGTTCAGGATTTCCCACAATTCCTAACTCCCTCCACCCTCCTTCCTCCTTCCTCCACCCTCCTTCCTCCCTCAGCACTGATGGATGGAGCTGTCTCTGTTCCGTGCACTTATTTAATCATCCATCCATCCATTATGCACCCGCCTGTTTGACCCCCCCCCCCCACCTGTGCAGTGACTCATCATGGATCAATAGGAGCAGAGGTCGAGCTTCTTTCCATTGAAACCAGACTGTGGTTCTTCCTCTCTGAGATTATAAAATGATGATTTAGTTGTCGGCTTGATGTGAGTCTGAGTCTATTAAAACATCAAGATTTCTAACTTGGGTTTTCGTCTTTGCAGCTGTAGAATCAAGCTGAACAGGAACTTTCATTCTTTCCTCCTTGTTGCCTGATACAAGGACGCGTGTCGGGAATTTCATTGTTTTCTGAGCAGAGACAGAGTCAGTCTGTCAGTCTGCACCCAAACACACGTCAGTTAGAGGATTAAAAGCATTTCCTGTTAATTTGGGTATTTTTCCACATTGATTTCATTCAACTCGTTCGTCACAGAGAGCTTCACAGACTGTGAAGAGGCACAGCAGAGATGAAAAGTAATGGAATATTAACAGCAATGGACTAAATAAGGGGGAGTAAAACATTAAGAAAACCAATGATTAAATAAAAATGGACATGAATTCATTTTTACTTGGCCTGAAATTAGTCAAATTTAAAGGCACTGAATGTACTAATGAACACGGTATTTGTCTTTACAACATGAACCAGGAACAAAAAGTGCCAGTGGAATAAAAAAGGCTGCTTCAGGAAACGGGTCGGATATTCTTTTTGTTTTCATTTGAAGAATCTGAAGAATTGATGTGGCCGCTGGTTTGGTTCTGCTGTCGTGGCCACGTTCCTGCAGCGTTTGTTTTTGCTGAATTATTTCGACCTGTTTCAGGGAGTTTCAGTCAACACAGTTTTGAGGTGGTCGTGCTCGCTCCTTCTACTCATTTACTACATTTTGGAGGCCAATATTATGCTTTGCACTGCACTACATTAGTTACTTACAAAATATAAATAAAACACAGTATATTACTGTATTATATAAGCTACCAGCAGTATTTAAAGTGATTAAAAGAAGCTCCACCTTTTGTAGCTTAATTGTAATCCAATAATATTAGATATATTCTTCTGAAATTAATCGTTCTTTATACTTTTGTACGTTTACTAAACCAGCTGACTCAGAGTGTTTCTGTGTGTCAACACGTGTTCATGTTGAACTTGGAGATCCGCCTCTGACCTCAGGAACAGCAGATTGGCCAAAAAATATGCAAAACCACCTTTTGACGCAGAGGGTAACTTGAATTAACAGTCGAGTCACAAATCGCTCACACGTCATTTTTATTCTGACGCTTTGCGGAAACCTGACATTCTGTTTGTTGTCCAACTGCATCCGTGAACAACTCTGTGCTGACGGTTATAATAAAGTTAAAAGGGGACAGAAGCTATAGAGCAAAGATCTCGCCATGTTTAAAAGATCACATATGTGCTGAGGATACCAGGACTGTTTGCTGGCTCAGCAGCAGGTTCTGACCCTCTTGGCTCTCTGTAGTTTGGCTGGATGTGTGTGAGTTTGGTTTGGAGATTTCTGCTGCTGGAGGATTTGGACTTTGTAGTCAGACAGGTGTTGCGTTCATGTGTTGGTGGGAAAGTCTGACATCTGGGACTCGCAGGGTGTCTGCTAAATGGGCTGGTTCAGTGCTCGTTTGTTGCCTCTTTGAAGGTGCCGTGTTATATTTTAGGGCTTTATGGCCGCAGAGAGATGTATCGTCGTGGCTAATATGTTAGCAGTGATGATGATGAGGTCATATTTGTGTCACCTGATGAATGTAAGTCCAGTATTGTCTTGCGTCTCTTTCCTCTCATCGATTAACTTAAAATAGAGGCTCCGAGGGCAGGTGGCCCGCTCAGTTGTCCGTCCATGGCAGGCGGTGGACACACAATTACAAACACCAAGTTGCATAAAAAGGTTCCACATATTAAAATAAAAGCCTCAGAAGCTTCCGTTTGACAGGAAGGCTGGATGTGTGCATCATGGATCAGATCCCCTTTTCGTTGTGTAATAATCACAAAAGCGCTGCATGCAGCCTGGAAGCAGTGATGAGTCAACATCTTGTCATCCCTCTCCAGCCCGTACGCTCAGCCTCCTGCCATGTATCAGGCACCACAAGCCCCGCCCCCGCCGCAGTACCAGCCAATCCCGCCGCAGTACCAGCCAATCCCACAGCAGTACCAGCCAATCCCACAGCAGTACCAGCAGCCCCCCTCGCAACACGCCCCGCCCACTCAGCAGAGCTCAATTCAGATGGCTCTTGGCTCCGCCCCTCCCAAGGTGGTCAGCACCGCCTGCATCTACCCCTCCCAGCCAGGTGAGAACACCTGCAACACACATTTACTGTTGAAGTAATTTGTCCTCCCGATCCACTGGAAGCTTTTTGTTTTCCTCTCCTGCAGCATCAGGTCCGGCTCCTGGTCCGGCTCCGGTCCCCCCTCAGCCCCGGCCTCCAGCCCCGGCCCTGGCCCCAGCTCCAGCTGGTCCCGCCTCCTCTAACAGACCCCCCTGGGTGTCCGACACCAACTTCGCTGATAAGTTCGACCCCAGTAAGATGACCACCACCACGATGAAGGTGCAGCAGCTGCCCCAGGCCGCCCCTCCTCCACCAGCATACATCCCCAACCCCTCCCAGTCCGCACCTGCAGCCCCCAGCCCCGCCCCCATCACACAAAGCCCCGCGCCCTTCGCGCCTGTGGCGAGGGGCGTGGCCCAAAGGGCGGAGAGGTTTGCCGCCAGCAGCCGCACGCCTCTGTGTGGGTCCTGCAACAGCATCATCAGGTAATTCACCTGCTGCTTTCCTAATATCTGATATTATGCTGCTAGTTTAATTTGCCCGTCATTGAATCACCTCCTGCAGCTGGTTTGAATGCAGCATCGCGATCATAAACAGTATCGTGTTATTTATTTTGGGGACCAGGAGACTGCAGACCTATTAAACGTAATAAAAAACACCTGAATCAGACTGAACCTGTTGTTTCCAGGGGCCCCTTCCTGGTGGCCCTGGGTCGGTCCTGGCACCCCGAGGAGTTTAACTGTCACTACTGCCACATGTCTCTGGCCGACGTCAGCTTTGTGGAGGAACAGAACAGCGTCTACTGCGAGAACTGCTACGAGGAGTTCTTCGCTCCGACCTGCGCCCGCTGCAGCACTAAGATCATGGGGGTGAGACGCCTGTTTACAGTCTGCCTGTTGAATGTGATCTCAGACATGTGTTGCAGCTGATGACATGTTGTGTCATGTTGCAGGAAGTGATGCACGCCCTGCGGCAGACGTGGCACACCACCTGCTTCGTGTGCGCAGCCTGCGGAAAAGCCTTCGGAAACAGCCTCTTCCACATGGAGGACGGGGAGCCGTACTGCGAGAAAGGTACGACCATGTTCACACCGTCCTGGTTGTTGCAGACCGTGGAGGTCAGAGGTCGTGTTTCACATTGTCTCTGTCTCCCTGTCAGATTATATTTCACTCTTCAGCACTAAGTGTCATGGCTGTGACTTCCCGGTGGAAGCTGGTGATAAGTTCATCGAGGCTCTGGGTCACACCTGGCACGACACCTGCTTCGTCTGTGCGGTAAGAACCAGATGTTACAGAGGACATATCATCTCTCTCGTCCCTGCAGAGTTTCACATATCTGAGCTTCCTGCCTCCACTTCAGTACAACAGGCGTGAATGCAGTTCAGCGTTGAGAAATTACTAGACAAAATAGCTTGCCGTGTTAGTTAGCTTGGATCCACTTAGCTAACTTAAAGTGAGCGAGATCGCTCGCTTGGTCGCCAACTGGAGTTGTTAAGTTAAATGTGTCAACTCCTGATTCGTGCATGTTTGCATTAAACTTTTAAACGGTAACACGATGTGAAGTTAGCCATATAAAATGATTCACATAAAGTCTGTCTTAAAACAGTCCATGTGGACCTTGAAACAGGTTTTTCTTGCTGTAATCACCCCTCCCCATCCCAGCGTTCGCTCATATAAGGGTTCTGCGGTTTGAGTGTAAATCTTGCAGAGTTACAGTCTTTGCAGTGTCAAATTCCCTTTTTGTGTTTTCCCAGACTGAGTTTGCTTGTTGAGCTGCAGTGGACGGACAGTAACTCTGAACGATGTCCACTCAACTGTAACTCAAAACTGCTGAAGATTCAAATTATGTTCAGATGAACCTTTGACTACATTTCTGCACAACACAAAAGACTGTGGATTCTGTGCCCCGTCGTTTACATTCAAATCGCTTTAGATAAGATGTCTCTTAATGTCCAGTAGAATCAGGAAGACTAACTTCAGCAAGATAACCCTGTCCTTTAAGACCCCTTTAGCAGCTTGTTATTCACTACGGTCACTGTGCACCAGCTGCTCTCACGACTGACTGCAGGCCTTGCTGGATGTTTATCCTCCAACCCAGCAGGGATTTATCAACACAGTCATGTGATCCCTCCATCCAACCTTCTGTTCGCTCAGAGGTTCAACATGGTTTCCAATTTGTCAGCGGCACAAATTTAATTTGAAACAAATCCAGAATGCAGATTCACTTTGCCTTCATGCAGGTGTGACTGATTGGAGTCAAAAGACGTGTTGCTGTTGAGAATTAAATGGCGTTTTTCAAAGCCTTTGTTTGATGTGGAGACAGAAATCTCAAAACCTGGACACTGAAAACCAAAACCATTTGACTGGACAGATAGAAGAAAGTTAGAGAATACAGCATGTGGGTTTTTTATTTGGGTGAACAAACTCTTAAAGTCCAGCAGATCCTCACTGATCCCGTGTCTGCCATGTTTGCTGTAACTACAGGTTTGCCATGTGAACCTCGAGGGCCAGCCTTTCTACTCAAAGAAAGACAAGCCTCTGTGCAAGAAGCATGCTCACGCCATCAACGTGTAGACCGCCTCCTTCTCCACCGGGGGCCAATCAGCTGCAGATCTGCTGCTCCGGCCGGCCACGGCAACGAACGAGGGCCGCCGACAGCAACTTTTACAGATGTGTGTAAACGCTCTTTATGCAAAATACACTTTGGTTTGAAATATTTCTTTTTGTGAATTAATATTAATGGTTAAATCGACGCTGCCTGGTGATTCTGACGTCATGATGTTTTCTGTCCATCCAGCCCACTCTGTTACAGAATGAGTATATAGTTGTTCTTGTGATTTCTACCAGAAACTACTGGTGTGTTTGTTGTGACCACTGTGCTGTTGGAGGAGTTTATATGGAGTCTGGAGTGCACCAAATTAAATAACTGTAGACTTTTTTCAGTGTTTAATAACTGATTAAAAGCTAACAAAATTAACTATACAATAAAGACTTAAATTTAATAATAATAACTTTAATAGTTTGTTGCTTGGATTGAACCAGATTTTTGTACGAATAAACACAAATGTAAATTTGAATAATTCTCTGTAACTTATTCTGTCGCTAAGTGATGAAAGAGCAAAGTAGAACGTGTATTTTAAAAGTTCTTTAATTAATTTGGCAATTTTTTTTCAAAATAAAGCAAATAGAATTATTATTTATGGTATATTTAATTATCAATTTTTAATTACTTTACTTTTTGTTTACTTTGAGTTTTGTAATGTTTCTAGTTAAATTTTAAATTAATTTCTTTAGCTGCTCTTTAAAAATGTGTCCGTTTACAGATTGATTATAATTAAACACTGAAAAATGCTTTAATTGTTCCAGTGGCACACTGGAGACTCCATACATGAGAACTGCACAGCTGTAGTTTGTCACATCATCATATCTTAGACTGGCATCGGAAATGTGCCTGTTTTGATTTAGGTTTGTTTAGGTCTTTTTAATGATACCTTAATTTCTTTTTCCACTTTGCCTAAACTAAAAACACATTTTATTTAATGTTTGGTTTAGTGCTACAGTGTCAAATATTTCACCTGTAGAAACCAAAAGGTATATGCAGCAAATAGAGAAGTGAAGCTTCACTTTTGAATTTTAAAAGACATATAAACTGTTGTGGTTCAGTCCCAGCTCAGTCCTGAAACCGGTCTTGGAGCCGGTCTGTACTCAGACGGTATAACAGTGAACTGCCTTATCTGAAATTCATCTGACACGTTGTTAGAAGTGAGACTGGCAGTGAATGTAAAATAGATGTTTTTGGAAACATGACCAGGTGACACTTTGAACTGGCCGTGTTCCAGCAGGTGAACCAGTGGGTCACACATGAAAAACAAGTCTGAGTGCGCAATGATACTGAAAATTGGTGATATAGTGACCAGGGGTGGACCCAGTCCTCCCCTACCAGAGTCCGAAAGTGATAGACAGTTGGCTTGTTAGTATCATGGATGGATTACTGAACAGGTCTATCAGGTACAGGTTTGCAGTGATTGGCGAGTCAATCAAACAACTACAAAGAGATGCAAAACGACTGCTGTTCCCTGTCAAAATGAAGTTTTATCACTTTCACATGTCACCTCTACAGTGCGTGTTTGATTCAGAAAGACGTATTTATGCAGTCTGGACGTCTGTCATGCTGTCACACTGTGTTTCAGAGTTGTTTTTCCAGGTGAAGCTGCTCAGGTGAGGCTGCTACAGTGTCGATGGTGTCTGATGATGTGATGTGGAGTGTAGCTACTAACCCCTCTTTGACGTCACGCACAGTAGGTGTTACTGTGCAACAAGTAACCTTGAATTTCATATTTCTTGACTATTTTGACTGTGTGACATTTATTTAAATGCTAATATATCATCACTGCTGCGTTCAGTGCTCATCAGATTATTAGTCGTTTCTTTTGTTTTGTGGACGTTTGGCATCACACGATGTATTTTGAGTTTTCATGGATTATTTTTGTAATTACTCTGTTTTTTTCTGTCCTGAACTGTAAGAGCGTGAATGTTTATTACAGTGGCATCTCTCACTAGAAGGCCACTTGATGGCTGCGTTCACACTGCAGGCCGTTTGTGGTAATGACCATTGCAGGATATTCTGAAGCCCCCAGAGCACAAAAATATTATATTTTTTATATAGATCTAAAAAAATATACTATCTTTGGGGGCTCCATAAGGTGTAACTTACATCCCTTAAAGAAAAACCATAAACATGTCTTCACCCAGAAAATCCCTATTTGGGGACAATTTGTGCAACAAAAATGTGGCATCGTTACTTTTACTTTTGCGAGAATGTGATGATGTGATCTGGTTATTCATTTTTTATACATTTTTGTAGGCTGAGACGCTTAAATTTATGATCCTTAAACCTGCATAAATTGATGTTTTCAGCAGAAACAAGTTGGAACAAAGAATTGGAGGGGTTTCCCCATTCACTTCAATACAGGCAGGGTTTTTTTAGCATCATCATTAGCAGGGCATTGCAGTACTGCAGCTCAACTGTTTCAGATTCCTCCAGGTACGTTGAATAAAGGTGTAAACAAAATAAACATCTGACCTTCACCACTCGGTGTCATCACTTCCTGTGATCTTAAAGCATCAGATCAGAAGATTTGCAGTGTGAACAGACGCTCGGATACACTGAATAAATGATAATAATAAATAATGACAAGTTTCTGCGGGGAAATGTTAAATGTTCAGACACGTCTCCCTGCAGTATATTGTGCCTTAGGCCACTCTGTGATCTGTTTGTCTGACTGGCACACACACTCGGCTGTGTGCTGGTGTACAGTTTTTACTTTGAATATTTTATACAGTTTGTGCGTTTTCCAGAGAGTGAATGTGTGCATGCAGAACGTTTGTCAGAGTTTGTCACAGCATGTTGAATGAGGAAGCGTCAGCATTAGTTAGCGTCGCTGAATCATGAGAAAGACAAGCGCAGCCCTTGCTGTTAAACATTAATACGAGTGCTTGAACTGGTTTTGAGTGGTTAAGTGAAATTTTACTGGTGTCACATTATGACTGAAGGACGGAAAGATGCTGAAGTAACGTTAAAGACTCTCCTGGTTGTTGGAGGTTCAGCTGCTTTACTGCATATGTTATGAATATGTGTTGCAGGTTGAATAAATTGAGCACTTCAAACACTTAAACATTTGCTGTATAGGTTTTTTGTCCGTTTAAGATGCAACTATATGTCCTGCAGGACTTTCTGTTTGACTTTGGTTTAGGAGTCACAGCAGAAATGCTACAGACTTGATCTATTAAATAACAATTTTACCTAAAAATCTCTGATCTAAGAGGATTGGGGCCATGTGAGAAATAATGCATATTTAAATCTTGTGATTTAAAGCCAGAAGTGTAAGGTTAAAGCAGAGTATTTGGGCTTCTGTCTCTTAGATTTTGAGAATTAAATAAAAGTTTGAAATGTTGACACAAAGTTCCTCTTTCAGTTCTTATTTCAGCTCTTCAGCAACCTTTTGTCATCTAAGGTTTTCTGTAACACGACCTCAGGGAAATGTCAGACAAGTGTTGCAACATGTGCTGTACTTCCTGTCACACCCACTCCCTTTATTATTTATATGTAGATGTGTAATGATGATTATTATCATTATTATTAGTCTATTGTTATTATGGTGATTATTATTAGTGGTAGTGGCAGTTAAGTTAGTGGACGTGATGTTCCGTTGTTCAACAGCAGGGGGCGCCTGGGTCGCTTAGACTTAGACTTGACTTGAAATGACAAGTCTGCAGGACTGAACACAGAGGAGCAGAAAATAAACAGCTCTCACTCCGCTCCTGTGTCGTGAGACCAAAAACTAATTTAGAAAACAGGCAGCCTGAGTTACATTCATTCTACTTTATTACTGGACCGGTTCTTATAGTCTACTTATGGAGGCTGAAATTATAATTATATTAAACAAATATCTATAAATCTAAATGATAATGGTGTAAAACTTAATAATAAAGCACACTTCCTTTTCAGTGTCTCCTCGTTGTTCAGGAAAAACGTCACTGTTATTATTTAATTATGAGCACAAACGATAAACGCTTAATGCTGTTTCATGAAGGCCACGAAGCGAAGTGGACCAGTACTAAGACGTCAGTCCGCCTCGTAGCGCGGAGACCCGGGCGGGGGGGGCCACTTTAAATCTCGACACCCATTTCAAGAGTGATCCATCGTGTCGGTGTGAGACGATCTTTGTCCGGCTGGTACTCGCTGCTCCTCCACCGTCAAACAGCCAAACCGCGGAGCGACGGAGCGGCAGCCGCGGACGGAACCGGCACGAAACTGGGACGTTACTCTGGAAGTTCGGCTGGACAGCGTCGGAGGGAGCGCGACGTCCGCGGGACGAATTGAAGAAAGGAGGGGAAGAAAGAAAAGGGTGAAAGGTCAGGCAGAATGAAAACGTGAGTCCAAAACTTGATTCCCTCAGACTGCGGGTCTGATCCCGACCTTCGGGCTCCGTGTATGTGTCGGAACAAACGCAGTCCTTGGGTAGGAATGCTTCGTGTTTACGATTTGTCGCGTTTAAAGTAGCCGCTGCGTTGCGTTCTTGTATCTGTGGTATATCACCGAATTAGCCTGCGTGTGTGTGACTTCTGTAACTTACTATATTAAAGTAGTGGAAAATAAGCTGCCAGCGGCAATCGGGAGTTCGGCGAACAGATTTGGCGTCGGCGCCGGGAAATAGACGGATCCTTCTGGCTTGCTGTCGTGGAAAAGAAGGAAAGTTTGCTTGAGCTCGACGTCTGGCTGCTGCCGCGAAGAGTCGCGCTGCTCCGACAGCAACAAGTGAGTGTTTGTCGTGAGTGTTGGCGAACTTGCTGTTTGTCCGGTTGGACGTTTGTTAGCCACATTCCGCTGGTAGCTAACTTCTCCACGGCAGCGCGAACTGAGCAGAACGCTGCAACATTTACACTTTAAATCCGTGTCACGGACAGAAAAAGGTCGCGTTTTTTTTTACTCGCCCAGGTTCGTTTTTACGTTTTTCTCTCCGCTAACTGGTTTTAGCTGCCGTTAGCTTCGCGGCGTTAGCCGCTCTGTTGGTGAATGTGGTGTTTTTGTTGCCTTAACTTGGTTTCTGTCGGTGAAACACGGTTCAGGTTAGCTTAGCATAGCTGAGCATAGCGTAGCTAACTTTGCCTGAAACAAACTCAAACCGCCATCCACTTTTAATAATTTTTTTTTTTTTAAATGATGAGATTTTTCTCAGTTTGGTTCAGTTTTTTATTTCATTGAGTTTTTGTAAGCAGCAGCAGCCACCGAGGCACAGTGTCTATATCTATCTATCTATATATAGATATATATATATAGATATATATATCTATATATATATATATATAGATAGATATATTGATCTATATCTGCTGGTGTACAATTAGGTTGCAACTGGTGATTATTGTCATTATCAGTTAATTTGTCTATTAATCCTTTTAGTCTATAAAACATCAAAATATCAGCGCCCCAGCTGATGTCCTCAGTCTGAAACCCAAATATATTTATTTTACAACGCAGCCAGGTCAAGTTTGAGATTTTCTTGCGTGATAGATTTAAATAAATAATTTCTCGATTATTAAAACATTGTCGCAGAGGGTTTTTCTGTGGTCGTAACTAATCATTTCAGCTCGACTCGCGGCCTTTAAGGCGGTGATGCCTCTCTGTCTTTATCCTGCACAGGAAACGAACCTTTGCAGCTTCCTGTCTGAGTAAAGGCTCGGCAGCGATGACTGATGAGTACAGCATCAGTGCATCAGGTGAGGAAAGCAACTGGTGTTTGAGGCCTCGCAGGATTTAGCAGATATAGTTTGTGAGCTCTTTGCGTTTTCCTGCAGATCATTGCTCCACATTTAGGACTCTCTTGCACAAATGTTACATATTACTAACCAGCCTGTAACGGCAGCGGACAGTGTTGGCCGTGTATTTAAAGAGCTGTTAGAGTTGTTGCTGTTCCGTGCTGTGGAAGCTCTGCTGCTTCAAACAAAAGGTCAGACTTCTTATTTCTGAGTCATGTCACAAGCTGCTGCACGAACGTACCCTCGGCGGTACAGTGTCTCCGAGTGTCCGGTTCTGATCCGCTGTTGGAGGTGATGATGATGATGAGGGTGTCTCTGTTGTATCATCTGTTTTTATCCCGTTTGCACGCCGTGGCCTCCACACAGAACTACAACTGCACCACAATATCTCTGATGTTTGGCCTCCACTCACCTTTTCTTAAACAGGGTGTGGATACTGATACTTAGCAGGTGGACCTCCACGTGTTGTTACTGCGTTGTCCACGGCGATGAATCCTTTGTATTTAGTTGCATAGATATTGAGTCCAGTTGTGTTTACCCATATACCAACAATTTAAATAATTGTAAAAACTCTCCATCTCAGTTTTGATGAGTCGCTTTAGCCAAAACCACAAAACCCTGAGGTTCAGTTTGATTAAAGCCATTCCAGCAGTT
Organism: Gadopsis marmoratus; assembly: GCA_036023855.1. Classification (NCBI taxonomy): domain Eukaryota; kingdom Metazoa; phylum Chordata; class Actinopteri; order Centrarchiformes; family Percichthyidae; genus Gadopsis; species Gadopsis marmoratus. The sequence continues at coordinate 15,988 of JAVQJF010068343.1, forward strand.
TTCTTCCTCACAAACGTTCCCTGGGAGGCCTGAGCTGAGTTACGTTAGTTATTGACCGCTGACAGATTTACTCTGTCAGCCAATCAGCAAGAGGAGCAGTGGGTGATGCGAGTGATCAGATATTTCTTTGTTTTCAGTTTTGTATCAGAAGACATGAAGAGCCGCATGCAAATTCCTAAATACTCTGTGAGAAGGGAAAAAATAAGTAGTTTGTTTTTACCCATTGCAGCACCACGTCTTCCCATGTAAAGTGATCTAATTTCACAAAATGGATTGAATCTTCCTGTTTTTGTTACTGTCAGTGTTCAGATCAGAGCAGAGGACATTCAGCTGTTTTTTATTTTCAAGTCTGACTAAAATGAAAATGCATGTTTCTCTTTGAATATCACGTAGAGCTCAGGGTGAGACGCTAGTGTTTTAAAGGACGGGCTCCAAGCCCCTAAATCTGGCGGCCAAAGTAAATCTTTCTGGTGGCAGAAATGTAAAGTTGTGTAAAAACAACCCAGAAAAGACATTTTAACACAATTCAATACAGCCTTTCTTAACTGTGACACTTAGAAAATAAATGAAGAGACATCGACAGAAGGAAAACATATATTCGTCTTGGTTCAGTCTCACTTCCGTGTGCAGATACAGTGATAGAATGCTGAACTAAAAGGTGTGAAGGAATCTTCTGTGGAAGTGTAATGTTGCAGTTTGGGGATGGAACTTGGTGGCCGCCTACATGCAGCCACAAAGTACAGTTTTGTGGCCACAGTTAATGTTGGAACCCTGAAGCTGCTCTGCAAACGTCACGTCCTGCTCTGTTTTTACACATTAAAGAAACCGGCATCCGAAGGGGAGAAGTTGAGATGTACCCAGTATGACGCTCTCATGTGACGTGTGTTCCTCACCTTCTTTGCATACAGCCAACAGAACATTTTATTTGCATAAAATCGTAACGGACACCATTCGATTAGTGGTGTGATGGTGACGCCCACGACAACCAGGCCCACGACCTGCAGTCATGAACGCAGAACTTGTCCTTACACACTCGTGCCGCTGCTCATGTAGTTTAGTAGGCTGGACAGTAAACTAGCTAGTCAGCTTCAGCAGATCCCCTCTAAACATGCTGTAGCATCCAGTTTAAATGCACAGTTTGGTCTAATCTACAACATATTCCAAAGTCTATCTGAATATGGGGCTTTGTCAAACCAAGTGGGTGTCTTCCAAATGTAAAGCCTTTGTACAGCCCCTCCTTGTGTTCAGCTGCGCAGCTTCGATCACACGTTTCTAAATGACAGAAACGTTGGTGGATTCTTGCTTGATTTGATGAACACAGACGGCTGAAGCCTCACGGTAGCTGCAGGTAAACATTTTTGTCCTCCATCACATTAGCAAGGGGTCCTTCTAATGTCCAGCACGAACAGCAGGCGTGCGAGCAGAGAGAATCCTGGGTCGATGTGGACGCCTGGCTGCACGACCACTAATGTTAGAGACCGTAAAGAAGGTTACCTTTACATTTAGGTGGAGCAACAGCTCAGAAACAATAAGAAAATGGATATAGAAAGGATAACTGCTCAACAGCCCAATCAGAGACCAACATGTCTTAATGCATGTCTCTCTTTCGTCTATTCAGTGGTGGAATAATAACATCTGTCCTAATTATTGACTGGAAATGCTTTGAGTCCTGTACCTTCAGTTCTAGACTCCTACACCATTGCAGTCCATTGCTGCCGCCGTCTCCTCCCTTTCCCATCCTCCCTCCCCATGAGGGCGAGGAGGAGGCAGTGTTAGAAATTAAAATGTAGTATTATCCATATGTTAGACAGCTGTACATTCCACAGCCGAGCCCGGGATCGCTGTTACCGAAATAACAGACTGAGGGGCCACAACAAAAAGAAAGAAAGGCAGTCGTAATATATAGCAATAATCTGGATGTCATGGTAAAGGCTTTGAGTCTGTACATTTTTGGTTTAGGTACCTTGAAAGTACTTGAATTGTACCCTGCATGTATGTCAAAGAATCCTGCTAATCCTGTTGTTTAACTTGCAAGGAGCAGAAAATATCTTTCTTCTTGTGAAAACCTTCCAGAGCTGTAAACTTGTCTGCTGCTGAACGCATTTTCAACAATACCGATAAACCATCAATGACCCGGTTAAGTGTTTATTTGGGGGACTGTCAGTTGGGTCTGAAGACGTTACTGTGGACATTTTTTTTTTATTTATGTTTCAGGCCAAATGTTAACCAGTTCATTGAAACGTGTGTGTGAGAAGCACGATGGCAACACACACACCCAGACGTTGTTTTGACGTCTGTACAGGTTCAGTGTGGTCCTGGGACCTCTAATTCAGACTGAACTGGCAGCCTTATTAATATAATAAACTTTATTTATATAGCACCATTCATACAGGAAATGCAGTTCAAAGTGCTTTACAATAAAGACATTAAATGCAGCGAGTGCTTCACAGAAGACAATGTTAGAAATAATAAAGTGCAGTTCAGAAAAATAAACGTAAGAAATGGCATAAAATTAGCATATTTAAAAGAAGTCCAATGGAATTAAATTGAAAAATTTAAGCTGTTTAACAGTTTTCTATATTTTATGTTTTATATCTTAAAATATTGCCTTGAACTAATATCAAACACTGCAGCAGGGTAGTTTGTGATAACGATATTTATGACCATATGATAAAATAAAAGTGTGTTTGCTCGTTGACTTTTAAGACCGAAGGTTCACGACGAGACTAAACCGCTTTAGAGCGCTTGAGGAGAAGTGTGATTGGCGTGATCTGACCCGTCTCGCCTGGTTTCAGAACATACGGGGCGTCGCCTGTTTCACCAGCCAATCGGCTCGTAGAGAAGTCGGCTGCTCATCTCGTTTTTTTTTATGTTTTCGCCGTTTCATCAACACTAGAATTTAAACTGTAGCATGTAAATCACTCTCGCTGCCCTCATGCATGTTTTAAGACGCTACAAATTAAATCCAGTTGGAATGGAAGTGGAGAGTCGTTGCTATGGAAACGATACACCATCTCGTCTAGTCCTTTTGGCGTGAACTGGTTTCGGAGCGCTGCAGACTCGGGACGTTGTAACTGCAAGTTTCAACTCGTGTCGTCGGGAATCTTTAGTGTGAACTGGACTGAAGCAGCGGTTGTGATTCCTGTCTTTGTGTTCGACTTGGTGAAATGAGTTTACTTGCTGTTGTGCTCTTCTGACGGTGCTTACATGCTTCAAGTGGTTTGTTGTAGACCAAAGCGTCCCTCCTTCCAGAGTGGTTCCCCGTTTGGCCGTCATCCATGTTACGTTCACTCTCAGCGATGCTTGTTACTGCTGTCGGTGTGACCGACGTTGCAGGACTCGTCTGTTTGTGGACATGTGTCCGTCCTGCTCTGCGTTGTGTTGTAAAGGCTCATGTGCTGCAGGCTGCTCGCACAAACGCGTCAATCAATCGGTGAATCGCATCACAAAACACATGGACGGTTTTAAAGAAAATCAAGAATTCAGAGGTTTAGAATTTTACCTGAGCTTCGAGTTTTGTGTAACGTAGCTCTTAACCGCGGAACGTAGTTTTGCGTACGTCTGCTATGTTGTGATGAATATACCCAACTGATACGTCCTCCATTGGCCTGTTGGCTCTTTCTGGAGGCTGCAGGAAGCTCGTGCTGCTGTACAGCATCACACAGAGGTGTTGCTGTTATTTTGTCCAGCACATGTCCAGCGATCAGCCGTACGTGTGGAAAGGAAGACCTTTCACGTTGCCCATTTCTACCTCTTCTTCCTCTTCCTTTTCTCCACATTTGTTCTGTTTCAGTGCAACAGGCTTCAGTCTTTGCTGGATCATCATAAACATAAAGCTCCGTCACCAAATAAACATTTGGTTTTCTTCCTCTTTCTTCTTTTTCTCCCATTTCATCCCACTTTTTTTATTGCCCCTTTATCAGAACCAGGTCTAGACTGAACTTACAAAAAGCAGCAGCTCACATTTGTACTTTTTTAAATATTTTCTTTATTATAAAACGATGATTATTTGATTATTCGAAGTTGATATGGGCTTCTATCACAAACACAGATCTTTCTTTCTCTTCTGAGTGCTTCTAGTCTGCAGTCCTGACCTACAAACCTCTCTTTTCCACCTTTCTTTTTCCCTCCTTTCTCTCATTACTCTTTTCAGTGTCTGCTCGCTCTCCTTCTCAGCTTTCTCTCTCCTTGGAGTGTTTCCAGTCTTGGAGGCTGAGCTCGGGGATCTCTCTTTTCTCTGCCCCCCCCTTTCCCTCCATTTCTTTTCTTCCCCCCTCCACCTCTCCCCTCTCTCGGAGTGTGTTTCCAGTCTCGGAGGCCCAGGATCAGATTACTCAGGGAGTCTCGGAGGCTCTCTGGCGAGGTGGCAGTGGTGGAGGAGGGATGGAGGGAGGAGGTGGGGGAAGGAGATCAGGTTTCACATCTCCAGCGCTCTCCTCTGTCTGCCTCACCTCCCTCCTCCTCCTCTTCCCCCCCGGTGGCCTGGAGACAGAGTGGCTGAGTCGGAGAGGAAAACATGCAATCCACCCTCCTCCTCCTTGCGTCCAGCCTCTTTGCTGCAGCACAGCAGATAAATAAGGGCAGCAAATGGGAGCTGGCAACACAGAGGGACGATTCTTCACCTCCTCCACCTCCATCCCTGCAGAGATATTTTATATCCTGCACCCACCGTGTGTTTTCATTCCCCTGGATGTGTGGCAAAGGTGAAACTGCTTTGGAGAGACCCCAGTTTCTCTGAGGATCAAACCTGGGCTGGAAACCAGTCAAATGTGTCCCTGCACACCCAGGTTGTAGTGGTGTAGTAAGACACTTGTGGCTTCAGCAGCAGTAATCTGTGTTTAATGGTTTTATATCTTGTTTGTTTTGGAGATTTTTTTGTCTTTCTAGTCTTTTCTTGGCGACAGCTCTGGAAGAAGGTTTTTTCTTTTTGTCCCCGGAGATTAAACCGCTTCAGTAAAATACAGATCAGATGGGAAGCTTTAGAGCTCCACCTGTAATATGCTGTCTGAAGCACATATGCATGTAGGGCTGCAACCAGCTGTTGTTGCATTCATTGATCGATGCATCGTTTGGTCTATAAAATGTCAGTAAGATTCCCCACAGCCCTAATAGACGACTCCAGATGTCTTGTTTAGTCCAACAACAGTCCAAAACTAAAAGGTATTCAGTTTGCTCTGATATACAACAAAGACGGGGAGAAGCCAGAGCCAAAGAGCACAATACACAAACCATCCATCAGACATCAGAGTTGTTGCTGATTGATCTTGTTTTACTCAACAAGCCGATCAATTAAAGCTTATTTCAGCTCTAGATGATTATCTGACTTTCCTCAATCACTGGCATTACCTGTTTGTCAGATGCACAACTGGAGGAAACGTTCATTCATCACCTGAAGCTGCGTTACAGGAATAAACGTTGGGCTACAGGCCGTAGCACCGACTGTTGTCTGACTAAACCAGCTTTTACAGAGTGAAATGTAGAAAAGAAGCCTGCCTGCCAAATATTACTGTACAGTATAAACCATCAGATGACAGAGTGTCTGGGCTTTTCATACCGTTTCTACCCAGATATTTCTCCATTTAACATCTCTGACTGTTAGAGCATTGTGGGAAAGCTTGTTAATGACTATTTTATATATTTTCATATGATTTACGCAATAGGCAATTACATGGCTGTTTTTAATCGACAAACATGGAGGATTTTCTTTGTTTCCGCCAAAACTGGAGATAATTCCCAGCGTTTCCTTCAACTCCAGCACGTAGTAGTGTGTGTTGGTGGTGGAAGTATTTTCATGCTTTCTGTGTTCTCGTAGTTTTATTCCAGCTGTATGCTGTGAACGTTTGCCCATCGTTCCTTGAAATGCTCAAACGTTGAATGACCAGCTTTTGAAATGCCGTGTTCACACCATGTACTACGTTAAAGACGCGGTGGATTGTGATTTTTGCAGGCAAACGAGCAGTTCTTCCTGAGCTGCTTCCTTCTCTGGTGTGTCTTCAGTTGAAGGTCGAAGCAGCCTCCATGCCCAGCGTCTCCAGATGTCCTTTAATGGTATTGATCCCTCTTTTTTAAATACACCCAGCCCATCCCGGTGAATAATTCAAATCCCCCTTACCACAGTGGCTCGATGGTGTGAGAGAAAACATTCCCTTATTCCGATGTAGGAAGTGCAGGTGAAGAGTGTCGGGGCTGCTCACTCTGCCGATCTTCTTTCTGTCAAACCTGCCATTATTATTTTTTTTCCAGCCGTTGTGAAAATGTGATTATTTGTGGCCATGTGTGTTTTGTTTGTGTTTTGTGTGTGGTCATGTGACAGCAGCGAAGGCCAGCAAACAGGACTACATTCCTCAAGGGTTTACCAAACCGCAGGAATGAAATGTGGTCTTTATATCGAGCTCACAACTGTGTTTCTCTTTCCTCTCACAACATTACGGAACAATGGCTTACAGTATTTTGACTGTAGTAAATAACTCAGTCGTGTCTCTCAGAGGTCACGTTGTGAAACACTGTTTCTTTAGCATATGTCATAATTTCCTTCTTTGTTACGGTAGATGTCTCTTTGGTACAAAATATTCAAGGAACCAGATCTCTGAGGATTGTGTGTTTATCACTTTGGTGACAGAGCACTAATCTGCTGTTTCTGTGGTGACGGTGCAATCTGGACTGGATAGAATTGCATGAATCTACACATGTCAAGTTCGAGGGCTTCCAACAAGCATCACGGAAACATTTTCCCACTTTATCGATTAGTCAGTCGACAGGGAAATTAATTGTCGGTCATTTTGATAATCGGTGACTCATTTGAAAGAGTACTCTGTGTTGGATGCTATGCTGCTTATGTGAAGCACTTGGCGACGTCTCTGCTCGTGAAAGCTGCCTAATAAGTAAAGATTAGCATTACTCTCCTGTAGGGCTGCAGCTAATCGTTTACTTAACGATAGTTGGTGAAATATTTCTCATCATAGTTTCCCGCGGTGACGTCATCAAATTGCTTCTTTTGTTCTGAAATTGTCACATTTAAGAAGCTGGGAGCAGCAAATGTTGGACATGATTGCTTGAAAAGTGACTCGAGCGATTATCAAAATAGTTTGCAATGAATTTTCCTTTGATGGACTAATTGATCAGTGGACTAATGGTTGCAGCTCTAAACTCTATAAACAACATGACATTTCCAGACTTGTGATCACGATCGATGCAGCAGAACCAGAGACGTTGTTTACTACTCGCAGTCTTCCTGCTTCTCCAATCCTGGCGTCCTACATTACCCACAGCTGGACATTGGGGTGTGTGATGCTAGCAGCAGAAACTGAAAACTGAATATCTTTGGCTTTTGGACAGCTGGTTGGAGAGAAGAAGACATTTAAAGAGCCCCCTACTTTCTGACAGTTTACAGGCCGAACGATTATTCAAGAAGGTAATCTGGAGATTAGTTGATGATGATAAAATCAGGGTTATCTGCTTTGTGACGTCTCAGTGCTGCACCAAACAACAACCTTTCCTTTCTGGGCTTTTTAAGCACGACTTGCTGCTGTAGATAATGACAGGTCTCCTTCGAGCTGCTTCTCATTTAGGGCCACTTTTTACTTTAACTACCTTCCTTTCATTGTTTAGCGTAGATGAACCAAACTCTTATTATTTTAAATTAGACATTTTTAAGTGAGCAGATTGCACGACTCTGTCAGTTTGAACAACATTGAGTTTAGGATGAAAGCTTTGTTCACTGTCGTCAAATGTCACAGTGCCATCAAGGAAATCTGGCCTGTCGACAAGAACTCGATGAATACAAACAAGCGGGAGCCTTAAAGCTCTGTAGAGCAATAAGCAATCATTCATCAAAGTCAAACAAATAACTTGAATTAAAGGGACACCGTGGTTCTTTCAATCCAGATTTTAGGGACACTAAAACTGAACCAGAGCACAACATGGAGGTCGTGGTCCTGGATGTGTAGAGTTCCTTCTTCATTCTTGAGGGTGGATTGGCATTTCCTTTCTCAGTAATCCTCCTGCCTGATGGTGCAGTGACCCCTCTGAAGTGACGCTGACCCCTGACCCCCTGAGTCCTGAACCCCTGTCAGCTCGCCACCTGGATTAGACTGTCTGACTGACTTTGCAGTGATTGGTGGTCAGCTGATGGGTTAAAAAGAGGCGTGGGGAGGCTGGATGGTGCAGTCTTGTAGGCTGCGGGAGGACGGTGTTTTATATTCTTGACTGTCTTGCAGGCTGCAGACACAAGGACATCATATCAGTCCAGCACACAAACCTGTAATGGCTGAGTGTTCCCACCCCGCCTGGACTCCCCAAGGCACCCCCCAGCACCCCCCCTCCTTGTGTCCTCGTTTCTGGTCTTTAATTTTAATTAGCTATGGCTGCTGGTTGACTTTGATGGCATTAGTCTCTGCTCACAGCCTCCACACTCGTCCCTCTGCTCTCATCTTCCTCTGTTGGTTTTACGAAAGCCGGCAGGTTTAACTGCTGCGATCAGGATCTGAGTGCTTCGCTTCCACTTCCTGCCAGCGTCCAGCCCGCCGTGCAACCCATCAGCCACACACACACTGAATCCTCCGTATGGCCTGTAGTGGCCGTTTTTATTTATTTATTTATTTAATTTTGTGGGAAATGTATATTAGCTGGGCCGTCCTACTAGCTACAGGCAGTCAAGTGACTGACGGAGTTCAGGAAATATTCAGATGTTTCCTAGCAACAAGATGCTCTAAAAACGGCAGCACGGAGCAGAAAACAAACGGGTCTTTTTGGCCATCGGAGGTCATGGAGATGTGGTGCTCACATTGCTGTTCATCTGGACGTGATGACAGTTACAAAGGCACATTTAAGGATGGGTAACAACTAGGGCAAGAAATATAACTAATTCTTTCCACATTGATATTCCTCACAATATATAATTTCATGGCCGACCCGTGCAGCTTCTGTAGCTGTTATGTGGCGAGCCCAGCGCTGTTATCTGTGGTCCAAACAATCCTGCTAATACGAACTGTTACCGCTCACATTTACTTGGGCTAGCCAAGTAAACGAGCCACTGCTCACAGTAGCGCATCGTAGTAAGCTAGATAGATATTAAAATTAAAAAAATCAATACATTTGGTCTCTGCTCGACTACTGTGTTGCAAGATGGCATCAATTAATGAAATTGTGTGGCAGAAGAAGTCCTGCAGAGTATAGTTCTGCCACATTGTGTTCCTCCCTCACTCTGACGGGTTATCTGGTGTTTCCCCTGAAGTTATAGAAACTAGAGGAGTAAAGGGCCATTTTGAACAATGTTGACACCCCAACAAAATATATAACACAGGTCCAGTAGTTTTTAGACATTTTGATACAGGAAGTACTTTTGAATCGGCTGACTGTTTCAGCACTACCGTCGCCCTGCCGTGCCCGTTGGGTTTCCACTGCTGATGAACCTGAATGTGAGCCAGTGTTTGTTCTCTGGAGCGCTGCTGTCAGTCTCAGCTTGTTTGTGTACCTTCACAGCCTGCACACCTCCTGTCACAGCAGAGCCAAGTGTATGTATTTGTATTGTTTGTGTATTGCTCATCTCACCTATTGTGTCACCGACAGTAATCGCCATCTGTTTCACCTGCGTGGTGTGTGGGGTTCTCACATTTTCTGTTGACTGCAAATCGCACCACAATCTCATCATCCACGTTCATTTTAGCACATATCGCTTCATGTACGGGATTTTATTTCCTGCCGGACAATAAAATCTTAAAATGTGTAACTGGATAGTTCAAACGGTGCGTCATTCAAAGATGTTGACTGTTCCCTGCCTCTGCAGCTTATGGTGGTTTCAGGAAGTCGCTGCACCAGGTTTATTGCCAAGTAGGTTTACACATACAGGGATATGAGTAATTGGAGAATATAAAAAAAAAAGTACTGCAAGCCAAGAAGCACAAATGGAAACATGACAAAGATGAAATGGCAGAGCTGTGGAGATCAGCATCACACCACCTGTGCAGGTTTGGGAAAGTCCAGAGAGCAGATTTGATCTTTTTTTTTTTTATGACCAGTTGAGAAATTCAGCAGAATATAAGGATTCTGCTCATATTTACAGTGTGTGCGGTGTCTTGATTTCTTAAGGTCATTTATGTTTTTTAAATGCTGAAACAGAAATCTGGGTCCACTTGCACTGCTGTTCATGTCACTATTGCTTTCAGCTGGCTATTTGCAAAGAGAGGAAAAAAAGAACAGTTTCCATAATTGAATAATGTTGAATGAATGATGTCATCTAGTTGACGGTCGTGTTTTAAAGCCACCAGACTGTAATCTCTGACTGCTCAGAGATCAGTGAGGAGGCAACTAAGAAAAGGAAAATGAGTGGAAAAAGCAGAAGAAGAAGAAGAAATAATGTCCAGTAAAGATGAGTTCAGTGTTGGTGTTTCCTTCCTCCCACACTGACGGCCGGCTTCAGAGTGATGCCTTTTACTGGGACTCGTCTCGGCCCTGATCCGTACCGGAAACCACATTTGTTCTGCGCGTGTGCGAAAATGCGGCTACTTCCTGTCCCTGGTCGGGGCCCCCCCCGCCCGGGCGGGGTTGTGTGGGGGTTTCAATAAAGAATATAAGTGAATGGGATGTTATATAGTGGTTATTATGTATGGATTAA
>JAVQJF010068356.1:0-41356 GCA_036023855.1 Gadopsis marmoratus
CCCCCCCCCGCCGCGCCCCCCGCGGAAGAGGCCAACGAGGGGCGCATCTAACCGTTATATCGCTTAGTTTCACCGCGAGAAAGTGCCGACTGCTGAAAGCCGCCGGAGTCACCTCCAACATGTAAGTACCGAGCATGTGGCCGCTTTGTGGCAGCGTGTCTCGTTAATTTGTGTTCGGTTTGAATTATTTCGTGTTGTCAGCGCACAGTTTGTGTTTGAGCTCCGGCTGAAGCCGCAGAAAGTGTTGGTGAGTCCGGCTGAGGCCGCTCCGTGTCGCTGCTGCCGCCCTTTAATGAAGGGGGGGGGGGGGGTAAATATTAACTTCAGTCATCGTCTCCGATCGTCGGGAGAAACCGTGGAAGAAGCTATTCCGACGCTGGATTTATTCTGTTGCGCGCCTGAACAGGGAAAACAAACCGGCAAAGACGCACACACACACACACACACACACACAAAAAAACTTCCTGAAATGACCCGGGATTCCGCGAGACGGAGCCTGACAACCCGGTGAATCGAGTTTACGGAGAAGTCCGCTCATATTTCAGTCGTCTCTCAGCGGCAGGAGGACTTGTTCGAAGCTGGCAGACCAACCGTGATCGCCTGTGGACTCTGACTGCGCGTTGGAACCGTCCCTCCCGGCCGGCAGAGCTCACATATCAATGGGGTGAGTGATCCAGCCCGGCGCTGCCCTTCAGCCTGTTAACGCCACCTGCAGCACCTGGCTGACAACACGGCCAGAAACCTGCAACCGTCCGGACACGTCTGCGTCTCACAGCCCCACAGCTGACTCCTGCTACAGCCACATCGTTTCGGCTGTGTGGGAACGTTTTAAGAGGTTATATTTAATCTGCTCTCCCCCGTCTGTGACAATCCGATTCCATGTGTGCAAATGCTTTGGTGCCATGTTGCTAATTATGGATTTTTATTTATCTTTTTTTTTTTTTTTTTTTTCTGGAGAGGGAATGCGGGTGGCTCGGTCCAATTCCTCTTCCGAACACTTCAGCTCCTCCTTATCTGTCTGTAGGGACATGGTCTTGAGAGGGCTGTGATATGGAGGTGTCAGTCAACACTGTGTGTGTGTGACATGTTGTCCACAGTGCTGCAGGTAGTGCTGAACCCCCACACTTGTTTACAGGGTACAGTACTTTATTTTGCCTCCATAGTCTACTGTGGTGTGAACGTTGAGCCTCTGGCTCGCTGCCACAGTTATGCAATCACCTGCTCTCTTCACATCTACATACATTACTGAGTTCTCTTACCGACTCCTCTTTGCGTGGCTTTTATTTGACTTAAACATGGCATCAGTAGCAGCTTGATGCAGTTAATACTTTTCACACTCAAAACCTATCCCTGAATAATTTATGTAAACTTCATGAATGCTTCCATGTGTGGGCATTAAGATACCTTGAGTTCAGTAAAAATATGAGGCAAGGTGTGAATAATTACTGAACTAAGTAGTTATTAAGTGCCACAGTGTTTGTTTTCTTTCTTCTTCTGAGTGGACATGTTTCTTTTTGTTTTTATGTATGAGGAACCAGTTCAGCAGTCTCAAGAGTTTGGCTTACTCATCCAGCAGGTTTGAAACTAAAAGGAGTCGGTAGTGTTGTGTCATGAAACTGGCCCAGTGGACCAGAGACAAGGAGGTCACACCTACCGACAGAGACCTGGCAACAAGTTCCCCTGGTCAGTGCCAACCAGTAGTGTCACTTGACAGCTCAAAACCTCTCAGAAGGCGGAAACAAACTGCTCCCAGGAAATTTAATCTAACAAACAATTATCTAAACCCACTGGTCAGGGTCATAAAACTGTTGTATCTGTTTAGGGTTGCAACTAATGATTATATTCATTCTCCATTAATCTTATTATTTTTTTCAATTGTTTAGTCTATAAACTGTCCTATAATAGAGAATTTCTTTTGTTTTTTGCTTAAGAAATGACAAACTATTAAATTGATTATCAAAATTGATGCTTAATATTCTTTTAATCGACTTTATTGTTCCAGCCCTATTTGAATCAGCAGCTTCTGAATTTAAGTTATTAAACTTAAATGGAGAGAAATGCCCATCACAAGTTATCCAAACCCCCAAGTATTCAATCAATTGATCATAGAAGATCAAGAAACCCAGCAAATATTCACGTTTTAGAAGCCGGAACCAGCATATGTTTGACATGTGACTAGTCAATTAATAATCCTTTCTAGGGCTGCCACTAAAGAGTGATTTATTTTATTATTTTTTTTAGTAATGAATCTGCAGGTAATTGGCTTTTGTTTTTTTCCAGCTTCCTAAATTAAGAAAGTTTAAAAAAAGAAAAATGTTGTCCTAGAGCCCAAGTTGACGTCATTAAATTGCTCGTTTCCTCCAATCCAGCACTTCCAATAAGACACAGTACAACAGGAAATCGTCACAATTGAGAAGCTGAAGTATGTGTGTATGTGTATGAGCTGGGGAATTGTTAGCATTTCTTTCTTATAATACAACTTAAAATAGTTGCTGATTATTTTTCTGTCAGTGAATTGTGTAATCGCTAATCATCAACAGTTTTTCTCAGGCAAAAGTAAACATCAAGATTCAGTTCAAATGTGTGTTTAATTGCACAATAGATTACCTACCTCCTGATTACACTTGGCAATGGTGTGTGTGTCTGTAGGTACTATAGCTCGTTTGTCGTGTTTTTTTGCAGGTGTGTCTTTGTCCCAGAAGCACTTGGCTCCTGAATGGAGTTACAGGTTAACCCTAAGTCACACACACATAAACAACCTCGCTACCATAGGTAGGATCATGTGATCTGTCAGTACTCTTGACTCTGACACATTTGCTATTCATCACGTTATTTCTATGTGATTTATAAAGCACAATACTCTATGTATTAGTCCAAATTACAACCTTGTATATGTGCAGCGTGCCCAACAAATAATTCAAGATTGATGAATTTAAAGAGATTGAGAATATTCTGATAGTAAAAGTGGGAAAGAAAGTGGTGGTAATTGTATTTTTAAGCACGGTTTGCAGCTTAAGTGCTGCATCTCTGAAATTATTCCAAAATTAAGCTCATTGCCCGAAAGCGCCTTCCTACTGAATAAGTGGTCACACAGACAGCAATGCAATCAGCATATTGCTATTTAAAGTAAGCCATGCTGGGAGCAGCCCTAACACAGGGATATATGATAATCTCCTGGCTGGCCAGAGAGTGACAGCTAAAGGCTTAACACTCATTGATTAGACTCTGACATGTGACGTGGCAGTGGGTCTCTTGGCTGCCCGGCCGGGAGAGTGGACTGTAAACCTAATCTGACTGTGTGGCTGGAGGTGAAGGTGGGATTGGAAGCAGGTCTCACTGTTAAAGAATCATGGGTAAATGAAAGGGGACAGACTGAAGGCGGATTGGACGTCTCCTCACCAGATGGTTGAAACCTAGGAGGCCATCTGCTGCCATGCTGTGCTTCTGTGGCGACTTCCTCTCTCTCCTTTTTCACCAAGCTCTCAGATTAAGTTGGGCTCTGCATCCTTTCGCCACAGTGGGATGGAGGCGTGCCTGCTGTGAGTGATGGTTTGAATCTGGGCTGCTGCCTTTGTTGCATGGGATTTTGTCCCTCTCTCACCAGTTTAATGAGCTGCACTGGCATGAGGTGCAGTTCACTGTATGATGCCAAAACATTGGTAATAATAATGAAGGTCACCTTTAATAATTGCAGTTAACAAGACAATATGATTAAAAACAGACATATGTTAAGTATACAGTATAATATATTAGCTCCAGCTAATAATAAAATGTAGTATTTATTAATCTAGCAATTATTTTGTTTGATTAATCGTTTAGCCCAGTGGTTCCTAACCTGGGAGATGATGAAAGGAACAAAATATGTTCTCTATCTTCTTTGCTTTTTCTTGCATACTTCAGTTCTTCAGGGCTCTGAAAACAATCTGAGAAGAAACAAAACACTAATCATTAAACTGATTGCTTAAGCACTAAATGTAATACAATAAAATGCATCAAATAGACCAAATGGGATGTATTCTACTACCGAATGAAGCTGAACAAAACGACAAATCCCTGTCGCTGTCGATTGTTCTTGTACTCATTTTATTAATGTTTCAGTCCTCGGACCTTCATGAATTTTAACCTGATGAAGTTCTGATGACTGGAATGAATGTTAATAAAGTGAGTATAAGGACTCGGTATCACTCGTGTGTGTGTGTGTGTGTGTGAGTGAGATTTTTGTTTGTTTCTGATCTGTCAATAAGACTTTCTTGTGAGTGTGTGTTGTAATAACTATCTAATGAAGCTGAAATGATTTTTAATCATTAAGAATGAAATTATTAAAAAATGAAATAAGATATTTCAGCTCTCTTTCAACTGAAATTCATTAATTTCTGCTACACAGCATTTTAGTTTTAAGTAGCTGTCTGACTCGGCAAGGATTTTGGAGTCCAGCTTATTGCACGCTCTATCTGTGGGCAAACCTGCCCTTCTTTGACTGCCTGACATCATTAGTAGAGCGCCGTGTTTATTGCAATAAAAGCTCAGGGGGTGTTGTAGTGATGATCCCACAGAGCTTTCCTCTCCTGCCTACTTTGCTCATTCACTGAGACAAAACACCTCTCTCACTAATAAGGCCTCGCAGGTAAAAATGACGGAGGGCCTCAACTCTGTTCATCTGACATGTGACCAGGATTAAGCCGGCTAATGAGAATTCAAGATATTAAGTTCAGTTTCTTTCAAGTTCACAAACGAGTGCCGCTTTGGTCGCCGCAACACATTTGTTTCTGGTTTGCAGAGTCGAGTCCCCAGATCTGTGCACCCTGCAACCTAGATAGGAGTTTCTCATTTTCCCCCTGTAACAGATTTGGGAGAAGATGTTCTTTTGTTACATGGTGCCACAGAAAGGCCAATTGTAACTTTTTAGTGCAATGTTGTCAGCACCAGCAAAGAAAGTGAGGAAGGATAAGTGTCGGTGTTTCTCCCCTCTACTGTACTGTAGAGATTTGACAAGTGAGTAATGCAGCTTTTGTCATTGGTGTTCTTTAAACAGCCAGAATGCAAATCCCTTGTATTTTTCAGACCACTTAGGTTCAAGGACAGCATTTTATACATGTTCTACTTGTAGTATAATAAGTAATGTTGTAGCCTGGTGATTGTCCTGCTTTTGTGCCTGTCTCATCGAGACAAAAGTGAATTTGACAAGTGGTTGAGTAATGTAATGTGTTCACTTCCCGTACATTATGCCCATCAGCATGCTAAAAAGACTTCTAATGCTCACAAAGTTGTCTTTTGTTAATAAGACTGTGTTCTCACCAGGTCACTCGCAATAATGTGGTGCATTTCGCTGAAAATGTATGTTCAGGTTTGTGTTTTGCCGCTGAAGGGATTCAATGGGGGGAAAAATATTTCTAAATGGGCCAATGACCTTATGAAGTCCCACTGGCAGAGAGATGTTGTCTCACTAATGAAGAGATCCTATTATAGTGTTACAGGCTCATTCATATCATTGTGCCTGTGGGTCTTCACCCAGTAGTACCTGGCTGTACAGTGGACTAGTTTATTCGCCCTCAGCCCATTTCACACTCCAAACATGGTGTAAAACCCAGACATTGTGTATTGATGCTGTCTCTGCTGACCCATTTAGAGGGAGACTTACCTCTGTAACAACACTGCCAGTTAAGAAAAAGCCTTACTTTTACTAAAGTTTTGCTGCGCACTGGCAAGTCATCAACTTGTCACGTAAATGGAACAAGAGTTATCAAATCTACAGGATACATACTGTAAGTATACGTTTGCCTTGGGCACTACAGCATTGTCAGAGTCAACCCGTACACACATTTATAAATATTTGCATAATTATAATATGCTGCCTCACATGTGTGATTTCCGGAGCTGGTAAAGTAATATTATGTTCACTCTCTGTAGGAACGTGAAGAATGTTGCAGTGCTGAGACTGCTGATTCCTGTTAAACAGGCTACAAAGCCTGTTCGAGTTTTGACGTTAAACTGTTAAGGCCTCAGATTTCCAACTCACTCATCAATATCCAAACTGCTGAGCTGATGTGTGTCTGTTTCATCCGGACAGAGAGGTAGATGACTGTGATCGATGTGAAAAGTTTGTTTGGGGAAATAGCCTGCGGTGGATTCTTAAACTCCGGAATCTGGACGAGTCTGTTTTCTCGCTAGCTGGAAAAGCATACCTGAATTCCACAGGTGTAGCAGAACAGAAACGCTACGTGACCCCTCGCCTTAAGATCACCAGTCAAACTCTGTCGAAAGCTAGAAGCCGGCTGCTGTTCTTCGCACTTCCCCTCAGCGCTCTGTGTCATGCTGCATCATCTTAAAATGTCGCCTTTAAGCAACAGGATTATCCCCCTCTTAGCAAACTTCACTTAGAGAACGTGGGGTTTAGGTAAACCCCAGGTAGTGATCAAAGTAACTTTTTAAAGGATTTAAGACAAGAGGCAGGCAGGCTTCGTCGTGCATCACTCACCATATTTCCTATATTGCTGCTCCATATTCCTCAGAGGTAATGTAGTGCAGTTATTTAGCATGCTAACCTTTGCTAATACTTTCCTTCTCAGAATTGAAATCAAGGTAGTTGGATGTTTGTGTGTTTTCATACCTTTTTTTTGTTGTACAGATTCATTAAATGTAAAACAAAAGTCCATATTTATATGTACAATGGCGTGCTTTCTCAGTAGTTTGGCTTAGACCTCAGGTATTTGGCTGTCAGCACATTTATTCTTTTGTTGGTACACAACACGATTGCTGCTGCATCATCAGTGTGGATAGGCCTGAGGTGGGTGTGTAGGTGTACGTAGGCATAGACAGCACAGATGTACTCCAACCTGCTACACACACACACACACACACACACACACCTACCTGTAAATTATTTAAAGCACCGGATGGGGCCAGAGCACCTGACAGTCAGTGGGAGAAAGAATTCAGAGGCCATAAAATCCCAAATGCTGTACTCTGTCTTTTTTTTTTTTTTTTTGTAATCCAGTAAAATCAATCAGCCTAATGCTTTTTTATCTCAGAAAAGCAGATCACTGGATTCCACCAATAGTTGTGTGAGTGCATCCATGTGTTCAGCAGTGGCCTTTCACTTCTTTCCCCCTGCCAGGGTGTGCTGGCTCCAGACACCTCCACTGCAAAGGTCAGAGAGAGAGAGAGAGAGAGTGTGTGTGTAAAGCGACAACGGTGATCTGTATAATGGGTTTTGTTGTTCCCAAAAACAGATGAAGACTGAGATTAGGCTTAAAGGGGACAGTGAATTTATTAGGCTTTCATTTCTGTGAGAACCATAATCTCAGTGGAAGTAAAAAAACTTTATTAGCTCATGAATTTTTGCTGCCTGCCTGTTTGACAGTATTTTCACTGGGACCACATAGTAGTGTATAAATGTAATAACTGAACTTAATGTCCTCTTGGCAACAATGACACCATCTGTACTCTGTTAATGATACCTCTAGCCTTGTCATAGGAGGAGATGTGTTAGGAGTTATGTTTCTGCTTTAACAGCCATTTGTTCTGAATCATTTTAGTGACTTTTTTTAAGCACATGCTCTCAGATAATTTGGATTTTAGCTTATTTTTTACATCTCTGTGCTCTAAAAAATGCAATATTTGTAATGGTTTTTATTGCACATGAATGATTTTTTGCTGCGCCAAGCAAAGTGTGGCTGTGGCACTGGATCCAGCTCAGCACCCTTGTGCCCACTTCACACATTTTGTTGAAAGCCTTCATGTCATGAACGAAAACGGCAGGCCAAGAAGGGAAAGCAAATGGAGGAAGAAAGTATCAGGATTTCACAACCTTTATGACACACTCCTGGGAGCATGTTTGTAACCAAGTGGGAAGACCATGTGCAGTGGAGATTAGTGATCTGTTATGTCTTACGTTTTCAGTAGCCCCTGATCAGAAGCATAATTAATTAGAAGTGAAAAATGATGCCTACAAACGATAGAATGCAACACCAAACGGCTTGTTGAGAAGACAAACAGCCCTAACTAGCATAACCAAGTCCATGACATTTCAGCATTTACAATAGCAAAAACTCACTGCAAGCAGTGGATTTACTCAGAGGCAAATTAAGTACTTGCAGGGCTTTAGCATAAAGTTAAACTTTGCACTGTTTACCAATTGTAAACTGTGGTGACCATGCTGACTTAAAGGAAGGTAGAGTGAGAGTCCAAAATGAAGGAAGCTATAATATTAGCTGTTGCACCTTCTCATTTTATATATGGATGTAAACGATGCAGGATTTAAAATGTTCCAAAAACGGCAAATGTTTTATTAGCAAGGACATGCACTTAGCACAATTTTTAGACCTAAAGGATGCACACAATGTGTTTTTGGTGAGAAACACTGAATGTAAATGTTATAATGTAAATACAAAAACCAAATAAACACAACATCCACAGTTAAGTCAAAATAGTCTTTCTTTCTTTCCCTTTTCCTTCTTTTGTTGACTCCGATACTCTCCTCTCTGGGCTGACTGTTCCCCACAGTCAGACTGGACATGCAGGACAAACAAACTTTATTAATTGCATAGATATCAGATGAGAGGACAAAGAAACACCGACCGAAACACAGAGGCGATTTACCAACGTTTCTATGAAGGCTTTAAAGACAAGTGATATACCAAGTGTTCGGCAAGTAAACCTCACCCTGTCTGAAAGACACATTCACTTAACATTTTGATTCCCAGCAAGATAAGTACCTCCCATCTGTCTCCCCCATATTCTTCAGCTCCGTCCATTATTGAGGTCTTGAGGTGTTCTCTGATCCCTCCCATCCAGCCTCTCCACTTAATTATCCCTCACTATTGGAACTTCATAGAACAGCATCACAACCACCTACACTCACCTTTTTAAAATGAGAACTTCCAGTAGATAATTTAAACCTGCTGGCTCCAGTAAAGCACCACCATTTAAAGGGAAGTGCAACCTTTTTACCCCACTTTCAGCAGTGGCGATGTCAAGTACCTATGTAATTTGTATGGAACTGCATACACTGCATGCAGGTGTGGTATTTTTACTACAAGCTGCTTTTGAGCAATGTCCTAGAAATATTCTTGGATGTGACAACATGGTTCTTGAATCTGGTAAACGCAAGAAAAGTATTAGATGGCAGATTACTGTATTGTCTTTTTGAAATGTCTAACAGTAGCTTTTCAGTCTTTCCAGTCATATAACATTTGTAGGTTCTAAATATTCTCACCTGCATAATCGTACACTATACCAGACCAGCTGTGGTAAATAAGAGGCATAATCACAGTGTCTAGAGAGAAGATGTGTCTTTGTATGTCATAAAGAAGAGGAGCATTTTCACCTTAATTTGTTTTCAGTCTGCAGTCATTCAAGTCTGATCCTGGTCCTTCATCCCCATGCTGATGCTCTTCTGAATCATATTGCGAGCTACTCTTTGCTGGGAGGCATATTACTTCACCCTCAAAGATGAATGTCATGACTTTGAACTTCTCCCCATCACAATTGCTGTCGAGTTGGGTTTTGATACCTAACTTCATTTTGAATGTGGCTCCAAGTTGGTAAAATATGCAGATTTGCAGCTCTTTTACTTAAACTTTTTGCAAGATAAACCAAAATGGACTGTGTAAGGGACTCGCAGTCATAATTAAGGAGGATTTGGATTCAGTAAGTAGATTTGAAACTTGATTTGGATTAGATAAAATAACCAGACATGGCAGCACCACTAGAAAGGACAGAAATGGACTAAATTGGTCACTGAGATAGGTCAGAAGCTCAGCAGAGTTTTCATTATTATTCCCAAGACTGGTGGAAATCATGTCAATATGTTTCCCAATACCATTGGTTTCATTATAAAATTAATTTCAGGGTTTTAATTGAGCAGATTATATTACCATTGACATTAATAGCGTTTTGATTCCTCAAAGTACTCCTATCACTCAGTACTATGTTGGTGTTGGAATAACTTCGTAACTGCTGGCTGTAATCATCATGGTTTAATTTCATTTGAAAGGCTCCAATAAACAGTCACTCGCTCATCCCTGAGTGGCAAACACAAACCAGTCAGTTTCAGCCAAAGACAAAAAACCTTATGAAACACTGCCGGAATAGGTACGAGCTGTTGTGCCATCAGCTGTACAAACAGATTTAAAAAGATTTTTTAGGAACGAAGAAACATTTTTTTCAAACTGATAGACTAAAGAGAAGAGAAGTAATTTTTTTTCTAATAGGGCTGGGTGATATGGCTGAAATTAATAACATGAAGTTAATAAGAACTTTTATTGAAATGAGAATATAAATACAGATCACGATGATGGCAAATGTATACAAAATCACGTAATCATAATCCAATTGATGTTCAGGTCAATGCATCAAATGTAATCAGTTAATATAAAAATGTAAGATCAGAACGGCATGTTGGCCTTAGTGTAGTAGTGCTGTGTGATGTTACTTTTGACATCAATAGGTAAAATTTGGAAAAAAAAAAACACTGGGTGTAATGGGTGTAGCTTCAGCCTATATCGTTTCAGTCTGGAAACGTCTTTCTGCTAAGTTGCATTGTTTTTCTGCAGATTTGTTCGGCGTTTATTTTTTCTTATATCCCAAATTGTGGAATTATTAAAAAAAAAAAAAGCGAAACTCATCACAATATGATTGCATCAAAACATGATAATACTGAGTTATACCAGGCCCTACTTTCTCAGTGGTTGTACGTTACTAACCAAGCACATGGTTCTCTGAATGAACTATGTAATGAAATGCATATTCTAAACCTGTCCACAGAAAACCAGAATATTCTCAACAAATTTGCCTGATTTTGACCAATCATCCTTTAGATTACAACGAGCATTCAGGCTTTGCATCCGGCTATACATGTGCCAGGAAACTTCATCTCTGACCACATTCAATCAACATCCACACACCACAGGCATCAGTGCTGATTTTACTTCCAAGATATTTGTTTTCCTCAAGAGAAGAGAGAACTTCGCACTCTGTCTTTATAGAAAGATGACAGCGAGTCTTCTCTGTGTTACCACAAGTAGACCATTGTCTCAAATGTATTTGGTGCACAGGGGAAATTTTCCTAGACGATAGATGCGAGTGCATACACATGCATACAAGTGCACAGTCTCTCACAAACACCTAGATACAGTATGTGTTACTGTCACCTATGGGAGGGGAGGGGGTGTTGATGTGCTAATGAATTTGGGTTGCTATAAGGATTTAGGGGTTTGTGTTACATTATCACCTGCCCAGCCACGCTGAGACTGTCAGGACTCTGCATCTCTGGAGACACAGCACAGTGTCTGCAGACATATTGTAACTCACAGTTACTGTGCATGTTTGACTAAATGTTGTGAAATGTGGCTTGTTGATCCGTGAATAGTGTTTTGATCTGTGTTTACATGTTGTGCGTCTGCAACGATCCATGTTTCATATTTCCCCTCTTCCATGTCCTCTGCTCTCCAGGGAGCAGCCGATCTACACCACCAGGGCCCATGTCTTCCAAATCGACCCAACCACCAAGAAGAACTGGGTTCCTGCCAGCAAGCAGGCTGTGACCGTCTCCTATTTTTACGACAGCACGCGTAACAGCTACCGCATCATCAGTGTGGATGGATCCAAGGTATGTGTGTATGTGTGTGTGTGTGTAAACTGTGACTCTGTCTCTGTCTCTGTGTGTGAAACCATATTCGAAAGAGAAGATGGAAATCATTTAACTGCTCTCGGGAGATGCGGTTGAGGCTGAAGAAGAGCACTCAAAGCCAGAATCCAACAAAACCAATTATGAAGCGTATTAATGTGCAGCTCCCATTGATCAGCATCAACCTAACATTGGACCATCTGCTTGTGATGTGAGGAAAGACATCAATGGCTGCTTGTTTTACCTTCAAACATCTGACATCTTGTTTAAACGGGGAAGAAAAAATTGATGCTGGGCGATATGGTTGAAAGCGGTATCATGATACTAATAAGGATATTTTCAATATATAGGTATATACAGTAGATATGGCAAATATGCAAAATCACATATGAAATAATCAACTGTTGTGTGTCCACCATGTTTTGACTGATTAACGGTCCAAAATCCAAACAGTCATATTTACAAATGTATAAAGCATTGAAGAGCGGCACATTTTCACAGTTGAAGAACTGAAAATATTGTAGGCTCAGCATTTTTTCTTGATAAATAACTAAAAAGTGGAATCGAAGATCAAAATTGTTAATTGTTGGTTGATTAACAACTTAATAATTGACTAATCTTTTCAGCACTAATTTGGACAGAAATTTGTAGCCCGATAATTATATAGAATCCTCACCACAACACAGTTTGGCTAAAAGTTGCAAAATGATAATAATTATCACTCAGCCTTAATTGTAATGTTTATAAGATGAATGTTGTTCTTATGCAGCAAAATTTGTGTCACAGCAGCCCAAAGCTCGAAAACAATATTTACATTGTACGCATCTGCTAAATGCATTAAGAAAATTGAGATACTAGACCATATACACCCCAGATGATATCAAATTCATAATGGCATTGTACACAACTACACAGCTTGAATTCTAGGCTCACAAAGCATCAACTTAAATGTGATTTTAGCCTGCTGCCTAGCTAAAACGGCCTCCATTAAAATATGAGAGATGAGACAGAGGATTGAAATCAAAGTCTGATCATCAGCAAACATCCCCTCTAACAATTACATGAGCAGCTAAGAGCTGCATACCTGTTGAGTCGAAATTGAACTCCATTATCTGTAATTTAGTGTCGGAACAGCCGACAGTAGTCTCACTTCAAGGACTATAGAGCTTTTAAATGGTGGTCCCGCTGGATCAGCTTTTCATCTTTTCAGTCGAATCCCTCTGCCCTGACTTTTGACCTGATTTGATGTTTGTCTTTTGAATTCTGTTTTCTTGCTTGGTTACAGAACGTGAACTGCCTGTGAACGTTGTTAGTGTCTTTATAAGTAAAAACAGCAGACTCAATTTCCAAAATGATTTTGATTTGTCATCACAAGAACATGATGTGGAGATTAAATCAGCATGTGATAATAGACGCACCATATAAGCATGCCTGTATCCCATATTCACACCCTCTTCCTCCACTAACTGAGTGTAGATACGTGTTTCCATGGCGATCAGAGTCTTCTCTCTGTGTGAAAACTGGAGGAGGGTTATGACAGCGGTATCCCTCTGCTGACACTGCCAGGCAATCACCTCTGGTACAATCTTAAATCACACAGCTCACCTGCAGAGCCACTTCAAAGACTGAACGGACTGATAGTTGTTCGGATGTGTTTATGTCCTCATGTTTGGTCCTTTTACAGTGCACTTCTCTGTTTGGGTAAATGGCCTAGTGGGCATTTTCTGCTATTGCTAAGGAAAAGCTCTTAACTCTTAAGAAATAAATGCAAACCACATTATGAGATTTTAGTTTTGGGGGGGGGGTTGAATAAGTTCGTCCCTTTTGACCATCTGTCTCAAATATAAAGAGCATTTGTTGTGATTTTTAGTAATAAACATATTTTAAAGTAAATCAAACTGCATTATTTTCTCTATTCTGAAACCAGAGAAACTAACTGTTATGTGTAAACTGTTAAGTCATCAAGCAGCACTGATGATACTACCTGTTTCTTTCAAGTCCCTTATAAAAAAAATCTGTTTCTTTGTAAGAAATAGATTGGAATTCTACTTTTATATCTGGCTAGAAGCATCTGTATTTTTGTATGTCCTCGACGACTCTCTGCTCTCCCACTCCTGTCATCCTCCCTGCCCTCCTGTCTCCACTCTCCTGTAGCCTTGAGTAACAGAGCCGTATGTGTCATAAAATGTCTGCAGGCAGCAGCTATATGAGGATTAAAATTTATGAAATGAGATATTGTCTCAATTTGAATAGAGATGAATCCTGCTGATTTCAATTTGTTCCGTTTGTAAATCAAAGTGATGTTGGTATTCGCAGAGTAACCAAAAGCGAGGAAATGTTGAGTCATATCAAATAAATGTTAAATATAGTTTCTAGTTTGTATACTAGCTGCGAGGGAGACAGGTCTGTCTAGAAAAATAGTCTGTGCTGCTGTACACACTAACTATGACAGACCGTCAGCTTATATCTGTCCATCCACGATGGCTGGGAAACTCGCTACTGATGATATGGCAAGTAGAGGAGCATATCAGCACTTCTGACTCTCGCTCATCTTGAATCGCTTGAATCTCATAAAGTGATGTACCGAGCACAATGACAACACACTGAAGAGTTTTCTTGCTGGACGTTGAGTTATTCCAAGTGCGGGAACTTTACAAGCTGACATATGAAAAGACTTTCAGCTCTCTTCTTGTTTTGAATCTTTTCTATGCTTCCTATATTTCTTGCTTACATCTTACTCTCTCTAACTACCTATTTTTTCTGTATTTCTTACTACTTCTCTCACTTCAAAATTAACACTTTGGCCCATGTGCCGAGGGCTCTTGAGCTATATGACAAGTTTCTGCCAAGAATAAGAATTCAAATTCTGTTAAGTGAGCTTGTTAAATGTGTTGTTGGCTGGTAGGTTTGCCAGCTGTTCTGATTTTAACTAGTTTAATGTATACGCCAATATTACAACCTACAGCCAAGTTCCCTATGTTACCTTCACCTTGCTCCCCTATAAAATTATGGCTGCACCCAAAGGACACCATGTAGCTTCTCTGTCTGTGTGTCATAAAATTTCGTTTCCACCTAGAAAAAGCTATAGTTCCACTGGGGATGAAGGGGGCATGTCCGCCCCATGCCACTATTTGCCCCCCACACTTTCAAGTTGGAGTTAGATTGGATACTTTACTGTATACACAAGCGTCATTATGAGATAATGCACTGGGTCGATACAAGTCCCAAAACAATCATCCTTTAGGATTACGGTGCACTCCCATCAACGCTGGTACGGGCTAGTGAGCTCATAAACAGCATTGCATATCACTGACTATTTTGTCATAAAAACAAACTGGGACAACAAATATAAAAAACATGAATGTCATCTAAAGCATTATGTATTTATTAACTTTGTCCAATGAAAAGGCTGCTGTGCGCATCAGCTGACTGTCAATACTTAAGGCAGAGAGTCATACTTCCAGCCTTAGAAGCTGAATGTCCGTATGTTGCGTTTATTGTGATTAACATTTGTTGTCTAGTCTCAAGCTTGAATTATATGAATTATACAGCTCCGCTGTCGTAAAGAACGCTTTAAGAAATCTTTCCTACCTTCCACCATAACTCTTTACAATAGCTCACCGCTGTTACAGGTGAACACACTGTTACACTGTCATCATCTGCATATATCATACTGCTTATAGCATGCATATATGTATATATTATTTTGCACGATTGCTTTTATTGCTCATTTCTTGGTTCCTTTACTTTTATTCATAGATCTGCAATTCTGCTCTTTTTGTACTATTTAATTTTTGTTTATATTTATTTTTATTATTATTTCTGTAGATCTGCAAGTGTGACTATTTTTATTGTGGTTATTATTGTATTGATTGCTGCTGTAACAACAATTTCCCTCAAGGGATCAATAAAGTACATCTATCTATAGTTCTATGAAGATACGTGTGAAGGTCTCTGGATCTATGCAGGGAAGGGTGTTGGGACTGACTGTAGATTGCAGAGGAGCATGTAGACCCTTTCGTGGAGCCCTGCATGTCAAACAAGCTGATTGATCCAACTTCTTCAATACATTTATATTCCATGCATGTTTGCTTCTGTGCAGCCTGGATAGGCATGTTCCAATACAAAATAACACATAATTTCCAAGTTTTATATTAGTCAGTCACTATGATTATGGAAGCATGAGGGCAGCTCAGTCATAGTAGGTAAGTCGGTAGATCTTGATAAGTTTATTACAGTGTGTTTTTGCTGTCCTATGGTGAGATAAAATGCATCAAGTGAGTAAAGTGGTTGGCAGACATACAAAAAATATTTAACATTTCTTCATCGACATCACGCCTGATGAGCAATCGCAATTTTCCATGTTGCTGTCTGCTTTGATGAGAGGACACAGTGACCATCATGTCGTCTTTCTTTGGCTGTGTTTCTATTATAACGCTGCTGCCAGTTCCTCCTGTTCATCATCATGACTGTCCTTTGCTGCCCATTTGTCACCATTATTTTGATATATACTGTAGCTTTGTGCCACACATTCAGCTGGAATTGACAGAAGCCTGTATTTGTTGACCACAATAACATAGTAAAGTACAGTCATTCTGATCAATGTACTATTTTAAAATTAACACAATATTCAAATAACATGTTTCAGGTTTCTTTAGACAACTATGTGGAAAAATGTGGAACGGAGTCATAAGTTAGCCAAGGGTTTTGGCTCTCTAGAAAACCAAGAAATTCTAAAAAAAAAAAGGCTACCACTCCACTAGTGGGTCTCCTTTTATTTTTATTTATATATTTATTTTTCCCCAGCTATGACAAAGTCTTTAGGCATTTGGTGCTTGACAAGTGGTCACAGCTCTTTCCCTCCCATGTTCTATATCTCCCAACATACTTAATGACTCTGCAGATTCTATACACTCTGCAGACACATAATCAGCCGAGGAAGATTTCTCCTATAACCTCCTGGCTGTCTGAGTTTCTAACTGACCCTCGGGCCATTGGCCAGCCGTGCTTCACTCTGCACCTCATGTGCCACTTGATCCGCAGCCTGGCTCACCACCGGCACAGCTGCCAGCGTCACTCTGCTCTCCCTCCCTCTGTCACACCCTCCCACTCTCGCTCGCTTGCTCACTGACTCGTACACTCATACCTGCCAGCACACAGTCACGGGGCCAACCAGGTAGTCCTCTGTGTT
Source organism: Gadopsis marmoratus (assembly GCA_036023855.1). Taxonomy (NCBI): domain Eukaryota; kingdom Metazoa; phylum Chordata; class Actinopteri; order Centrarchiformes; family Percichthyidae; genus Gadopsis; species Gadopsis marmoratus. The sequence continues at coordinate 16,818 of JAVQJF010068356.1, forward strand.
CACTTACAGATTGGTAGTTGGGCTTCTACATCATTTGTCTATACATTTTTTTTTTTTTTTTATCTGTTGGTTCTTTTTCTGTAGGTGTCCAAATATTTGTTATGTGTAAGGCTGGTTGAGTTCAGTGTTTATTTTTCAATATACAGTGTATTACAATTTTAATCATATGGCCAAAATATTCACAATTACATAAAATAATTAAATAGATTTAACCTTCTCAATTAATCATTTGCTCAACAAAATGTAAAACAATTGTAAAAAAAAAAAAGACCACAGTGATGTTTTCAAATGGCTTGTTTAGTCCAACCAACAGTCCAAAACACAAACATATTCAGTTTACGATCCTACAAGACTAAGCCAATCCTGGTACTAGAGGATGTTTGGTATTTTTGCTTAAAACGATTAATGAAAATAGTTGCAGATTTGTCGAGTTTAAGTAATTGATTAGTTAACTTCATTTGTTTCAGCTCTACATCAATCAAAACTCTTCACATTAGTTAAATAAAAACTTCAGTAACAAGTTTGTTAGCTTTTCATTACAATTAACTAAAATAATACAATTCCTCTAAAAGTCAGTGATCAATAATATTAAATTATCATCCAGCCCTAGTTTTGAGTGAGGTTCAGAGCAAGACACTGATGCGGGCTTTAGGGCTGTAGTGTGTGGTTTCATTATCCTGAAACACACCGTAGATGGAGGCGGCAGAGGTTTACTTTGTATCTTTCCAGCTGTATTTGTTATTTTAAAAGAACAGTTTTATCTAGTCTAACTTTACCAGTTTCACTCATTTTAACAGGCCAATTCTATATTCTTAAGACTACATTTGTTTTCCATCATAAAATCTAACAACTCGGGCATAACAACCCATCAAGGTACAGGTTAACTACCTTAGTTCAGTGTTGAATTGAATTTGACATGTCAGTTGTCAATTTGAAGAGGTCAAATTTCCAGCAGGAGTTCTGAACATGATGCACAGAGAAGGCTCTGACAGGGTTTCTAACAAACAAAGAAGATGATATTGAGAAGAAATTTGGACTCTAACTGGCCTTAGAACATATGATAACTCTGTGGTAATCTGTCAGTTTTTCAGAAGGAAATGCTTGTATTTTGATTCATATATATCTTCTTGACATGTTATGTAAAGGGTTGGTTACGTATGTTTACCGTCTGTACACCTTTTTTTTTAATCCTGCAGCGATGGCCCAGTTTCGCCACAACGATCATTAAAGTTTCATCTTAACACTTTTCTTTGAACCCATGCGGTAAGCTCTGTTAAATATTCACTCAGCTGCTGGAGACGAGACATGCGAGTGCTGTTCAGGCTGTTCAGTTCCTCTTCTGAGGAAATTAGGTAACATTTGTTTTGATGAGACCTCTGAGAGTGATTTATTTTAAAATCAGATTACTGGCACCTTGGTAAATTGCCACTTTCTTTATAACCCCTAGATGCGGGAATGCATCCTCAATTGGAGGATGAAACTCTAATCTTTATAGTATGTGACACTTTTTTTGTGTATGTGCCGTGATCGCCACACATTCGCAGCCATTGTTATGAATGGGACACAAATGTCTCGGGGTATTGATTGTGTGCTAATGTGCTCATTCTGTTGGCTCAGGCTCTGCTTTTTGGGTCTCTGTGTCCAGTAATGATGCAGTGTAAAGTGTTTTACCACCTCAGCCACTGAAAAGATGGAGAAGGAGATGGTGGGGGCGTAGAAAAGGACACGAGTCTGTCAGCAATTTGAATTCTCGAATCCTGTGTTCAGAGCCTTGTTGCTATGAAACAAGAGCTGCATTGTGATTAAACTGTCTTCTATTGTTTCTTAATTGCTGGGGTAATTTGCGCGTGCTATTGTTACGTTCTCTTATATCTTGGTAGTGAGATTGGGTTTGTGTACATGCACAGTATAAAATTTAAAGCTTGTGTTTACGTGCACTCTAGCTGTTCATATATCAGCATTGGTCAGGCTGAAATACTGTTTTAACCATATGTTGGTTTCTTCTGTCACTGCCCCGTGCTCTAGTTACAATTTTAGACTGCAGCAGAGGTTTTCTGGCAGCTGATTTACTGCATAGCTACAACAGGTGAATGTGTAATGTAGCAAATATAGAGATTGTAATTTGACTACTTAGAGGTTAGTGTGTCAGCAGTTACCACTGCATAGTGTGTCTGTTTGTGTGCGTCAGTTTTATTTATTTATTCATTTTTTTGTGAACAAATCTGTATTTGTGATTCTGGAACAAAATGGCCGCTACAAATAATTCAAATCTTTCGCATACATTTACAGTATATACCTGCCCCCACCCACATCCTCCCACCACACGGCAGCATCCCTCTTAACGTTGACGTCTCCCATGGACTGCTTGGCCATAATACATTGAGTGCAGTGTAATGTGTGGTGTTTCTCTGTACATGACTCATGAAGCTTATATTTATATGCACTGCTGCGTGTGACCACATCTCCAAAGTGGAGGATTTTGCATTATTAATTCGGTCAGTAGACGGCTCACATAATTCAATGAAAATATGTCAGCTGTTATATGTAACTGTGAGGCAGCAGCCGTCTTTGGACTGCAAGATCCCCATTAACAATTTGATTTGTCTTTCATTTGACTTTCTGTCATCATTAAGTAGTAGAAAAGTCAGTTTGTGTAGTATGACCTTACTGGTCAATTCAGACAAAGCTTTGGATACTCGACCCCAAACGTCTTGAATAGAGGAACCACATCATGTGTTAATAGTTTCCCAGTGTTTTATGTACAACCTGGTGACAGGTGTACTGTAAACTCTGTAATGCAACGGGTTCTTTGTGTGTGTGTCCACGTTTGTGTGTTGAAAATGGATTCGCATTGTGTGACCATTTGCCATTGTGCATCATGAATTTATATTTAATTTCTTTGCTTTTAACGTATAAAATGTGTTTTCCCCAGAGGATGGAAAAGATAATTACTATGTCGGTGCATATCAGAGATTGCTTTGTATCGTAGAGAGGCTCTCAAACATGAATATGAATCTGACTGTTTTTATGAAGTGGATCATCCTAAGAAAAAAATAATATATGCCTGTTGTAATACAACTTGTCAGTGTGGGCATGGTGAAAGACATGGGCAGGGTATTACACATGTACTCTTCTATGAATAGAGCTAAAATAAGGGATTGTCCTTTGCTAAATCAATAGGACTATTCATCATGCGACTGCAGCTTCTTCTCTAATATGTCTTGGCTACACAATTTTCAGGTCAGGTGGACCTCAGAACTCTGCTGGAAGACTATATATCTGTATTAATCAGACCAGGAAATTGATAAGTTGTTTTGCCCTAACAGGTGATCATCAACAGTACCATCACACCAAACATGACCTTCACCAAGACGTCGCAGAAGTTTGGTCAGTGGGCGGACAGCAGGGCCAACACTGTGTTTGGACTGGGCTTCGCTTCGGAGCAGCAACTGGCCAAGGTGAGAGGAAACACTCCTGCAGCATCACATGAAGTTACACACAAGTGTCCATATGGCTTGACGATTGATTTATGTATTAGCCCTAAAACTCGAGTGTGACAATGCACAATTTGTTACTAATTGAACATCAGGTGGGGAAATGAAGCAATCAGATTTCAGACAAAGGTTTTAAGGGTGTGCCTGACTCTTAAATCCTTACTATCGCTACTTTTCAAGATTAGCTGAAATGAGTCGGACATTTCAGCTCGTGTTGCCACTAATCATCACAGCTCTTTCATGTCTTGGTCATATTTTCAGTTTGCAGAGAAGTTCCAGGAGGTAAAAGAAGCAGCCAAACTAGCAAGGGACAAATCTCAAGAGAAGGTGGAGACGTTGAGTAATCACTCCCAGGTAAATGACATCTCTCTGTTGTCTGAACTTGTGATTCAGTACGACACCTCTGCTGTCCACCTGTCTCCTCTGCAGCCGCTGTTGGTCTCTACAGAGAGAAAACTGCAGAGAAAATTAGATCAGAAAACTTTCCTTCACAAACACCAAAAGGGTATAGATGCTGTGTTTATAACAAGCTTCTGGCATATTCAAGTATTGAAAAAGTTAAAATATTTATATGAACACAGGTCTATGAAGCTTGTATTGAATATCACATGTCAACGCAACAAATCATTCATGTAATAGTGTGTATAATCATGAATGAGAGGTCAAAGTTCAAGCTACTTACTACCTGGCAAGCACATAAGGAAGTCAGCGAGAGAAAGAAAACAAAAGTTTCGCAGTTCTACTAAAATGATCTCAAATTGGTGATTTTGTCAGTAAACAACATTGATTGGAGGTAAACACAGCAGTCACCGCCAGGTCACCGGCTGCCAGGCCTGCACTAACTCCAGATGGCAGGAATCAGACTCGGATCTGAATCTCAGAAAGATGCTGGGCCATATGACATATAAATACTACTATAAATACTGGCACCCGTTTTTCTTCACTCCTCCGCTGTCATAGCTGACGTGTCCCAGGTGTTTACAGTGTCTGACCCAAAGAAACCCAGGGGCCTTTCTTCACATTCAGAGCAGGATTTATGAGACAGATTTGAACCCATCAGAGCTGCAGGTAAGCTCTGACTGAATCGCAACCATAACGAGTTTCCCTCTGTCCCTTACCAGGAGTCTGGACGTGAGACGCCCTCATCCAACCAGGCGTCCAGCATTAATGGGACAGATGATGAGAAAATCTCTCATGTTGGTCCGGAAGCTGCTGTGCTGAAGAGTGAGAACGAACGTCTCAAGAGTGCCGTGGAACAGAGGTAAGGTTATCATGGAAACATCACAAGAACCTCTTTAATGTGCATCTAATTTGCTTTTAATGTGTGTGTGTGTGTGACCCTTTCTGATGAATTCACCCTTTTTTTTATATTTAATCAATAACATAACTATATGTTATTGATCAGCCTTCATCGTCATGCCTGCAAACAGTGAGATTAATGCAATATTTAAATTAGATTAAATACACACGTTTACATTCACCTAAATATAGAAAGAGCATGTTGTTTTATTTTGTTTTCTGATCAATCGATTTTATTCCTGAACCACGTTACACATGGGTTTTACTAACATGGGCAATTTGATGTTACTCATGCATATCAATAGTTTTACTGAGTCATCAACACAAATCAGCAAATCTCATTTTCAAGGGGCATCATATCCTTGACCTCCAAACACAGCAGCTCCTCATCGCTTAAATTTGAGCACCAAGCTCAAATGTTCTCCCTCTACATTTTATTGCTGCTGGGATGATCTCACATCCCCAAAGGGCTCAGAAATCATCTGATCTAATCTAAAGAGTGACGCTGCTTCACTCCACCATTTCATTATCTGGCCTTTATAATTCAAATGCTGAGTGTATAAATCAGTAATTGCATGAAACACCAGCTGTGGTTCCAGATGGGATTAAAATGACCCCAGGGCATCAGAGTCAACTAAAACTACAGTGTGTAAAGCTAGCCAGAATTAGTACTGTGTAGCAACAAATACAATCACTTGACATGTTTGATCCAGATGGGATAAAAGGCCCTGAGGTAAAGGAAAGACCAATTAGGAAACCTTTCCTGACAATATTTAAGACTTCATACACACAAGAAAATAAGAATTAAATGAATGTGTGTGGGGAATGCACACTTTATTTGACAGGTCCAGTCATTTCCCTAGAAAGGAACTGATATATAATCGCACCTTCTTAAGAAGGTTCCTGGTCAGGACAATGTAATTTGGTCCTCAAACATATAGAAAATGTGCAATTTTTGTAACCTAGGGAGTCTTTTGTTCTGTGCACGGCATGTAAAATGTGCATTTGTCTAAAGTGAATTATACAATTGAACAAATATGGAGACTGAAGTTTCCATATTAAATTACTAATGAATGAATATTAATTTGATTGGTTGATTTCTGATATGCTGTATATCTTTATCCTTATTTTGCACCTGGTTCCCCAGGAAGATATAAATAAGATATAAAGCTTAAGCTCAGAAGAAGGCACATTGTTGCCGAAAGGTCAACTATGGAATAAAATCTATGCTAAAGTGCTCCTCCCCTCTTTGCAAGTTTTTTTTTTTTTCACCTTAAGAATATTTCCTTGGATTTAAATTGAGCATATCAATTAAGAAAATTCCTTTGGTCAACTAACTAAAATCAACGAATTGTCTCTACCTTACAATCAGTTGGAAAGCTCTTTCTAAGAAACATCTTAGGAAATGATTCAGAAGATACAGCTCTGTAACCTAAAGATTTATAAAACCACTGATTCTGAACAAAATGTTGTTAAAGGGAAGACGAGCGTTCTGTAGGTGATGCTTGTAAAACACAGTGTGGTCCACCATTGTTCCTTAGCTTTGTTGGCCCCTTTTTCATGCCTTCTCAAGGCTTTGGGGCTGTGTTTTACGGAAGTGTGTCACAGCAGTGAAACAGCCGAGGACTGCAGAATGCTGCGGTGCAGGATTCCAACGGTGCAGGAACCCAACCATGCATAAGGAAGGGAACAGTGATGCATACTAAATAAACACCGCCAGCTCTCCAACCGTATTGATAAGACCGAAACACACACTCTATGAAAAGATAACAAACTCTGTGTTGATGTGTTTCAGAGATACAGCTCATAAGACCTTTGAAAATATTCCCACTTTTTTATGGTCTAAATATCAACTGACAGTGTGATGTACAGCGAATTAAATGGTTATGACTGGATGGATTTTGTAGCATTATGTGTCATGTCAGTGGGTACAAACCCCAGGCATTTCAACACTAACCTATCTAAATTTTCCCTCCATTAATAACTCTCCTCCTGGATCTCTCTCTGTCTCGGTCTCTCCTGTCTGGCAGCAACACCAACGCCAAGAAGTGGGAAACAGAGCTGCAGACTTTAAGAGAAAATAATGCCAGGCTGGTGGATGCACTGCAGGAGTCCTCGGCTAATGTAGAGAGCTGGAAGAAACAACTTACTGCCTGCAAGGAAGAGAGTGACACGCTCAGGGAAAGGGTAATATAGATCCTACAGGGAAGTTAAATAACGTACACAAACCCATCAGTCCTGTTAAGTTAGAAACACAAAAAGGAACAAAATTGCACTACAAACTATCACAAAATGGAGATAAATTCTCTGTCCTAGTTTGGTTAATCAATTTCTTAAAATCTGTATAGAGGGACGAGTGGCTCCTCACCAAATTTTGATAAATCGCATTCAAGTTTGTCCAGTTGCTCTACCACAAGCAAACAAAATCCTGTAAATTTTATTAGCTTCTGTGTTCCCTGCACCTGAGTCTCACCTCTAAGTCCACTATAAATAGAATCATTTTAGTTTCATACTCAATGTGGGCTGTTACTGTAGCTGGACTGGTGTTGCAATGATATATTTTGTAACAGGCTAGTTCTTTTTCTAATTGCTAGTGTCAGTTGTCACCACTTTAATATAAAGCATATTTACGATTCCACAAATAAAGAGTCACAGATGTATGATGGGTAAACAAAATGGGAATATTTTCCAAAAATATTTTGACCACTTTTCACAATAGAAACATGACTTTTTTCATGAACCACTTCTCGTCTTCCTTACATCCTGTGCGTAGATTGCAGAACTAGAAGCTCAGTGTAAGGAAGCCGATCAGGAGAAGCAGAAAAATGCCCAACTGACTGTACGAGTGCAGCAGCTGGAGACTGAGCTGCACGACAAAGAGCAGGTGAGACGTCTGCATTACTTGTTTTTGTCTTGAAACAACAGGGCCAGTGTTGAGAACAGGGTTTGAGAACTGTAAGAGTTTGTAAAACAATGCTCATCTACTGAAGTTACAGATCTGCTTCCTCTTCCTCATTACATTTCAGTGCATTCACTGTACGCCAGCTCTTATACAGTACCCCTCCTCTCCCTCAGGAGGTGATTATACCTCAGTAAGAAATGTTTTGTTGTGGGATGTTGGGTTTTGTATGGCTGGGTCTTGTTATTTTCACCTACCCAGCTAAATCCAGACCCTTACACTGCCCACTGTTTGTTCTATCAATTTCCTATTTTCTTACTTTCTGTGCTGCTTATTTTTTCAGTAATTTACTTGATATTTGTCCTGCCTTGGAACTCCATTCAACAAATAGTCAGCTTGGGGGAATGTAGATTCATCCACTGACTTTATCTCTGGTCAGAGCAGCAGGGAATTTTGGCACAAATACCATTAGTGCCATTGCCTTATGTCTACTGTCATCCATATTCCAAACTAGTTGACTGTCAGCTCAGCGGAGCCTAATGGTGCTGTTATTTCTAATGAGGATGAGCCCTGCGCAGCCACACAGTCTTTTGACCTTTGCTCGTTGCTGGTTAAATGCTGTTTCTGTCTGCAGACAAATGATTAGGCCTGACGTCCGTCCAATCTTTCTGTTCCTCCCCATCAACATCATGAAAGGAAGAAACAATCAGCTACGTGTGAAGCAAAGGAAAAGATGAACAAAACAAATTCAGTTACCATGAGAGGAAAAGAGTAGATAAATCAGAATATATTTGTTTCAACAGCAAAAGACAGCGTTTCAGTATTTGTTCAATTAGACCTCAGTATGTTTTTTATTCACAGTGGCTTTTCAAGTATGTAGTGGAAGTTCTTTTAGATATTTTCTACAGTTTGACAGATGGTTTATGTGTCACGTTTTTGGGGATCAGAGTTTTTGAAGCAGGTTATAAACCTGAACACTGCAGCAAATCAAGCTTTACGTTCTCTCTAAAATGTACATGATGGTTGCAACTAACTAGTTATCAATTAGTGTGTTTTGTCAAGAAAACACCAGAAAATCACATCAACAATTTCCTAGTGCTCGAGGTGATGTCATCAAATGTCTTGTGTTTGTGCGACAAAACAGTCTACATTTACTATAATGCAAGAAAGGAAAATCAGCAAATTCTCACATTTGAGATCCTGGAACAATCAAATGTGTGACATTTTTGCTTGAATGAAAACTTTAAGGATTCATCGATAATCGTTTAGATGCAGATTAATTTTCTGTTGATCGACTAATCAGAACCCAAAGATATTCACGTTGAAACAGACGAGTAGCACAGCCACACATTTCAGAAGCAGGAACAAGCATATGTTTCACACTTTTGTGTTCGATTGATTCTCAGTTGATTGTCTAATCAATTACTCAACTAATCGTTTAGTTTGAATTTACCTGCAGTGTTGGACACAACATTTCTGGGTCTGCTGCCTAAAGACCCCTTTAAATTCCCTGAGGTAAACTGTGTGTCTGGGATATTCTAGTTTAGCACCTGGCAGCCTGTGTATTAATAGAACGTATACATCTTTTCTTCGAGAGCGCTATATCTTACACAACAATAGGAAGGAAGTAGTGCAAAGAGCTGGAGCTGATTTGAGAGATTATAAGCAAAGAATCACGTCCTTTGGGGGCTTCAGCGGTTCCACAGTCCTGTGCATCAGCCATAATGCTCCTAACACGGACCGAAGGGGCTGCAGAAGGAAGTCTCATTGTTTGCAGAACACTGATACAGCAGACAGCCCACAGAGGCTCATCTGCCGACTGACTCACCCCCTTCTAGAAACGCACTTGCTCAGCTCCTCCAATTAAAAACATGCCTATGAATTATTAAGCATTCAGTGTGGCGTTGACCCCAGCGCTGGCCAGCAACAGAACAAAGCTGCTGCAGGTGACTACAAAGAATCGGCTGATTATTACTGGAAGTCGAAGCGAAAACATTTGCTATGAAACTGTATGTGCTGTGTTTGGCTTAAAGCAGCAGAGGGATTACATATTTGAGAGATAATTGATGTTTAATTGAGAACAAAACAAACATGTAAGCACAAGGCAGAAAAACAGAATCAAGGCTGCATCTTCAGCATTCATTCTAAACTGATTACTTTCTTTACCTCTTTTATATTACCTGCTTTGTCTTGCTGCCATCTTTGTTCATATAGTTAGTTTATTCATAGAGGACAGCACACAGTAACATGACGCCTTCCTACCATACTGAATTTGAATGCTTTTTTGGTACTATCTGAAAAGTGCCTGTAGCACCAAGTAACAAAAACTGTCATTACCGAAAGCTGGCATCAGCTAAAAGGAAGAGTTTAACATTTTGGGAAATGTGCTTATTGGATTTCTTGCTAAGAGTTGGATGTGGAAATCAATACCTCTTTCATATCCATCTGGTAAATGTGAAGCTGAAGCCAGGCCACGGTTAGCTTAGCTTTGCATAAAGACCTAAAACGGGGAAACAGCTAGCCTGGCTCTTTCAAAAGGTTACAAAATCTAAAGCTCACTCATGTTGTATCTCGTTGGTTTCATCCAGGAAGTTACTTCTCCTGGTCAAGAAAATAACCCCTCATAAAACCACATTGTGTCGGTTTTACACTTTGGTTTTGCATGAATTAAACAATGAGAGTTGCTGGATGGTGTATTTTACTACCTTTGGAAAGAGCCTTTGTTCTTAAGAAATCAATATAGAAGGACTCAACCTGATGTGATTTGATGGCTATTGATTAACTGCTTTCTGAATAAATTTTTCCCAGGAGTTGGAGAACATGAGGAAGCAGGCAGAGATAATCCCTCAGCTCATGGCGGAGTGCGAAGGCATCACCACAAAACTGCAGGTACGTTCAAAGATCTCAAACCCCATATTTCTCTCAGCCTTGATTTACAGCAGAGTATTAAAGCCCTTCAGAGATCTGTATAGACCTCGATACATGAGGACACGATGACTGTCACAGTGAGGTAACACACAGGCTCTGAGGTGTAAGCAGTGCTTTCAGACGGCAGTAGAAAATGAGAGTTCCTAGTCACCATTCTGCCTGAGGGCTGGTGACACAACATTCCTATCACATGTCTCACTAATGGACATTGTGGTTACTGTATCTATGAATAAAGGTTCATCCCCAGTACACAACTGAGTGGATTATTGCCTCTTTTGAAAAGGTTTCCTCTTCCTCATCTGTGAAACAGAGATGCTACATCACTGTCACGGCTTATTGGTTTCCTAGCGATGCAGATACAATCTGCTGACTACAGAAACAGCGGCAGTTGGTTGAGAGCTCTGCTGAGAGCTTTAATGACCAAGTCTTATACAATTTCTGTTGGTAAGTCTGACAGGGTAAGTTGGGTGTGAGAATCTGCTGTTGACAAAAACAATACAGATTCACGCCTGTCACCACCTGTCTTCCTTGTGACAAAGAGCACCTGTTCGTCGAGGCTGATTCCTCATTGAGTAATATCAGACTTTCTGTTAAACCAGAAGTGCCAGGCTTGGTGAATGACTGTACACCGCGCAAGTCCCAAGTCTGACATGAGCTGCAATGATAGTGACGCTCATCTCGCCCTGTTCTGTCTGACTCAGAGCAGGATTTTATCATCCAAGCTGTCATGCATGTGCTGCCTTTCAAGCAAGGCAGGGTGGAGAACAAAACCAGCAGTGGCATGCCTGAAGTTCTTGGTGCTTCATAAAGCTCCACTGCTCCACTGTTTGTTTCTGCAACAGCCAGCTGGATGAATGACAGTGACAACAGAACCGGCTAAAGCATGAGTTTATCTAACCAGCTATCCAAACTGAGGAGAAGCATAGACAATGGGATTTCTCGAATACCTACACCCAGAATGAAAACTCCATGTCCAATCAGATACAAGTTGACGGGTGAAGTAAAACTGTTGAACATGACTTTCCTGCTACAATACATGTGTATTCTTCTGTGCCATTTTCAAAATGAATCCCCTTATTCTACCTCTGGTTGTGGTCATGGCTCCCTTCTATTTAAAGACGACACCCCACATGCAGATCAAGTTTCAGGTGTCAGCTGCAGGATACAGACATGCAGGCACAACACACCTATTTTAAATCCCTCCCTTCAATGGTATCTTCGGCATTAATGTGTCACTTGTGTCGCCTGCTAGTCTGAAAGCATTGCTTCACCCACCCACCCTCACACAAGTAAATAGTGTTTTTGTTTTTTTTACAGCATTTTGGCAAGTACTCCCCAGAACTCAGTGCAAGTTTGCCAGTCGACCTGCTTTAGAAGCTCGGTCGTTGGTTTGGCATCTCTGCTAATAAGATAAAAGAATATACATGTACTGCTACCTCAAATGCTCTAACATCCCTCTTGATATACTCATTTGATTTCCCTGTATCCCCCATTTGCTGTAATGTAACTTGAAAAAATTGTCTTTCTTTCTTCCTAATATCTGTCCACAGGCTGCACAGACGAAGAACACCGAACTAGAGGGGAGGATAGGGGGTCTTCAGATGGAGATCGGTGACAGTCTACAAAAGCAGGGCAACATGAAGGGCGAGCTGAAGAAGTTCATGGATGTTCTGGATGGAAAGATAGATGAGCTGCATGAGTTCAGACAGGGGCTCTCCAAGCTAGGTGCTGATAACTGAGAAAAGTGGCACTGAGTTGAAAGGGTCAGAGGTCAGGTACAAAGGATTCACTACAGTATGTCTTCAGGGCAGAAACTATGTGGCACCTACTCCCCCAAGTGATGTCCACTCTGAAACTATCAGCTTTGGCTTCTGATAAACACTACCATGTGAGAAAGAGATGTTTAGAGAGAGGGAGAGAGGGACTGGAGGAGGGCGGCGCTGGCATTCTGAAACTAAATCAAGAGTCACACTTTGAGCTTACTTATCCGTTCCTGTGGGGGTGGGGGGGGAGACGGCTTTCCTGGTGGTGGGTTCCTAGATTCTGTCTTTTTTTCTGAAGGCTGCGGCTTCTTCGCAGGCAGTCTGAGCTTATAGTAGAAGAGGTGACATAAAAGGGCTGAAATGAATAACACAAAGACAATGCTGTTCAGCATCACTCAAGTAATAATTGGTGTTAATCCTTGCGGCCCCCTCAAAGAATTTGAGATGAAATCTTTCTACAGACTGTCCTTGCTGTTGCCTCTCATCTATCTCAGGTGTGTTATAGAAGACAGTTTGTACTCATTAGGTTATATGCACATATAAGACACATGGCCGTGACACAAAGTGCCTCCAGGTGAGTCTAAGTCCACCTGGCAAGGAGAACTGGCCAAGTGATGACCATCACCATAATAATAACTTGATGATTTTTGTGTGAGAACCTGATGAAAAACAAACATCCTTGCTAATAAAATGAGATGAAAAGAAAACGCATGCAGGCAAGGATGTGGATGTCAATGTGGTGACAAACCCAAAGAACCAAACAGGTGTTTGCACAGAAACTACTCCGAGAAGGGAAACTGCAGCAGGAATCCAACTCTCTTGTGGGTGTTTTCAGTGAACACACGTTTTTGATTATATTTGCATAAAAGAGGAAAAGTCTCATCTCAGGAGCTTTCCTTCAGAAACATCCAAAAGTAACAATAGGACCCCCATTTTGCCATGTGTGTAGTTTTAGTGTTCAAAGGACTTTGTGTGTGCAATAGTATTGTTGTCCATTTGTAGAACGACGACGTATGTCTTCAAGGCTGTTGATGTGCTTCCTATACACTAGCTTTTGTTATGGTGGTGGTTGTTTTTGGGTGAGGGGACTTGGTGCTGCTCGATGGGTGATTTAATGTGAAAGTGTACTTCACTGAAAACATTTGGATGGCATGGGCCTTTTCACTACATTGTCAGATTCTTGGTTTTTGTTTAACATATTTATTTTGGTGCCTCTCTGCAACTAATGTTTCTAGAACATACCAAGTAAATCAACCTTAACCTAATGTCTCTATATAGATGTACAATAATATATAAAATATACCAAATGTGAGGATTCAGAGGTTTTGTTTGCAGGATGGTGTCACAGCTGCTTTGGGAAGTTCATCAGTTGTGGCATATTTACTGGGTGATACTATAATGTCTATATATTTTTTCATCACTGTTTTGAGCTTGTCATAAGACTGAGATATCCATGAAGTGACATTTTTCTTCTCTCTGTTAAGTCACCTGAACCTGGAAAACAACATATGATCCTTCCTTTTGAACCAATGCCTCTTGTGCATTTTTGTGACTCCTGTTCATTATTGTACAATAGAACTGACAATTGTTAAAATTTAGTTTAATTACAATGCTGAGTTAGTGTCTTCTTTCAATTTAAAGTAGTGGGCCACATTTTTTGGCAAGAGCGACAGAGAGGTTTCTCTTAGTCGCACATCACTCTTGTGGGTTCCATGTAGAACTGAACTACTGTTAAAGCTTACAAATATGCTGACATTGTGAAAGTCTTGAGATGTTTTTCTCCTGGATGAGGAGCTCGGAGGAGGAGGAGGTGGAATGAGCCTGCAGCGCCAGAGCTGCATCCCGACAAGCTCCGCCACCGCAAGCCTTTTTCTCTGATGGTGATTTACATAGAGCACTAAATATAGCTGTAATCCTAACAGAGACACACATAACCAAAGCAAAAAGAAGTGGGATTTAATCACAGTCACACGGATCAATTTCTCTGACAAATAAAGCAAACACACACACACACACACACACACACACACACGCCAGCTTGTTTGAGGGATGGAAAATCAAAAAAATAATGTCAACGTAAGTACTGGTTCTTGTCACTTTTAGGAGCAGCATGGCTCCAGGGGTGGCAATGTCGGTCGGTCCTCCACTTTAGTCCAAACTTTAGTCCAGTATCTCAACAACCTTTGGATAACCATGAAGGTTTGTGCAGAAATGTGTGCTCCCCAGGGGACAAATCCTAGCAGCAGATCTAAATCTTTCAAATTTGTTCTTTAGTAAATCAAATGTGACCAAATATCTGCAAAACCAATAACATTCCCATTAGCTTCAGCTGTAAATTGTGTTAAATTCTACTTAAACTAAGATAGAAAACATGCTAAACATAATACTTGCTAAATATCATCATGTTAACATCACCATTGTGAGCATGCTGACTTTAGCATTTAGCTAGCACTGCTTTCTCCAAGTACAGCCTCACAGAGCTGCTGGCATGACTTTAGACTTTTAGTCTCAAGTGTTTTTTGCTTTGATTAGATAGTGTCTTGTTTGGACAAAAGAAAATCTTAGTGTTTGCTCTGGATCTTGTCACTTTTCAGACTTTTTATAGACTTATGAATTTATTCAATGAAATATAGGTGAAACAACCGGTAATTAAAAGAATCCATACTTGTTGTCATACATCAATCTCACATAAATCGGTACGTTAGTGACTCGGATGCATCGTTTCTGTCTCCTCTTCGCTGTGTCTTTTACCCTCTCAGCAAGGCTCATTGTGTGACTAGTGAGTGGGCGAGTTGGTGAAACATTAAGAGACTATGCTGCTCAGAGAGAGAGAGAGATGTGGCACTGCAGGCCACTACCACTGAGACTTCTTGTTGCCATAGTAACCGGCTGTGGAATTTCATGTAGACGCTCGATCGGTGGGTTCGTCTGTATACCTACGATGTGTCTTCCCCAACATGCGTGACCCGTCTTCCACCTCAATCACCTGAATGATACCAATAAAACACACACACACACACAGTGATGGCGACCCTGCAAACAACATGACGTTCAAGAGCATCCATAACTACCTCTGCTGCTGTAGCGGCTGCTCTCCCAAGTACACCAAGCTGAACAAACCCAATCACAACTGGCTGGGGATGTTTGAGCTGTCACTGCAGGAGAGATGTACCAGAGCGACAGCTGCCAGGATGGATGTTGCAATATGACTCATCATGTGGGCTACAAATCCACCAAAGCACACTCACCGCCGCAGGTTGATGAGCCACCACTTTAGATGATGTGACTCGTTTTAAAAAACAGGGGTTTCATTATGGCCCAGGTACAGCCAACCTGTGGAGATCCAAAGAAAAGGACCTCAGACCAACAGGTTTTGAGTTAAAAAGAATTTGCCAACAATCTATGTTTATGATCTAATGTCTTTTTTTATTATTCAAACACAACAGTACAGTGTGTTTCAGCCTCAGCCATCATCAGTGCATCTTTAACACACTGGAAGAAAGTTTCATATGTTTGCAAAAGTTTTAAAACTAAGTGCAGCAATTCATCATTTCTTCTGCAAACCATTTAATGCTGTTTGACATACAGTATTGTATTTTTCATTTTTACATTACACATACAATGCATTATAGCTTTGCCTTTTTAAGAGGTTCGGGTAAGTCAAGTGCTCACAGGTTCAAAAGGTCGTAAGTACAAAGTTTTCCCTAAATATCAACCATAGCCTGTCGGACAGCTTTTCTGGGGATTTAACCATGATTAGAGAAAGAAGTGTACATTAATGAACAATTCCACAATTCAAAAGGAAGAATTGGTTATTTTAAACAAATGAATCTAGCAATCTTTGTCACTTTGAGCCTAACACATCCGCACATTTCTGACACAAAAAGAAAACCAGGGGACAGGGCAGTGCATCAAACAGCCTGCAACGCAAACAATGACTTAGACATTAAACATGTAGGCTGTAAATAATTAACACTGCTGCACCTCGGGACATAACTCCTCCTTTAATAAAAAGCAAAAACTACAAAACTCACTTTACTGTAGCCCTTGTTGGGGTGAAGTTGAGTAAAAACATTCAAAATAATAGAAGTCAGATGAGTTTAGACTCAGCAATGTGGGAAAATGAGCGTGACAGTGGAGTAGTGCATTGCAGTCGTCTGTGCCTGCAGCACAGGCTTCACCCTGCTGTGTGACAGTCTCACAACAGGCATTCAGGCGGTGAGTTGGGGAAAATTCAATCATTTACACCCTGTACTACAGTGCTACTGCCTGACTTTTCTTCTTGTGCATTGAAGCACAACATTTGCTTTGTTTTGGATTTTTGCAAACCAACTGCTTCAGAGGAAACTTAAATCTTGACTCTGATATGAGCAATTTTTTTTTTAAATGTATTACAACATCTCAGGGCTATTTTGAAAAGACATTATTGCTGTCTAACAGGTTAAACAAAGTGCAATGTTTAAGTCGGAAAAGGTTTAATCCCAGTCTTGTCAAAGAGGAAGCTTTTCTGTGAAAATTTGGCAGCAACGTAAGCTGTGGCTCAGACACATGAGGAAAACAGAGCAGGGGTAGTGTCAGAGAACAGCTTCATCGCTCTGTGCTCTCAGCTGTCCCAGTCTGTACTCTGTGTCTCCTCATCTCCTCT
The DNA here is from genome assembly GCA_036023855.1 of Gadopsis marmoratus. Lineage (NCBI taxonomy): Eukaryota > Metazoa > Chordata > Actinopteri > Centrarchiformes > Percichthyidae > Gadopsis > Gadopsis marmoratus. The sequence continues at coordinate 33,846 of JAVQJF010068356.1, forward strand.
GTCGTCCTCGTCAGACTCGGCTGCCACCTTCTTCATCCTCATCATGGCAGCTTTGATGCTGCGCTCCAGCTCGTTGTCTCTGCTGTTCAAGACTTCTGCAGGTCCAGGAACCATCTATAGCGCGACGAGAGCCAATTTAATACCAGTTTTCATTTAGTTTCCATATTACATCCTGCTGTTAAACTGTCTAAAAAAATCAACAGCCCTTTTCTCACACACTTGTCACCAAAATGGGATACAGCTATTACTTTATACCCATGTCTGCTGCTGTCTATCAGGGTTAATTGTCACACTTGCTAGTGCCTCATGAGATGATGACGTCTACAGCGATATTCATATTTGGGAGCATAAACACATGAACAACAATATTGATATGTATCCCTTACATTTTTTTTTTTTTTCGGTCGAAAAACTTGTTTGATATTTGTCCTGCAATTTCTTGTTACTCATCGGCTGATATAGTATAAACCGATACAAAATATGTGCAATAAGCCAATATCAGTCAATATATTGGCCTGGCATGTTGATCAGTAGAGCTCAATGCTTTGGCATGTTCTCTATTCTTGTAGAAAATTTCACCTTCTTCAGGGTGACTCCTTGTCGGATGGCAGACATCAGAGTGCCCCTCAGGTCTCCAGCAGGGGGCGCTGTCCTGGGGGTTGGGACCTTTCGAAGCTGAATCTGTCCACGCTGCAATGAGGCCAACACTTCATCCATTGTTCCTACAGTAATAAAAGGAAAACAGACACTTGTACAATGATGGAGGAGTGTTTTCCCCAGGTTGTTACTGGTGCACATTTTCAAAACAGCTTCCTCTTCAATGACCTCCATTTCAAAAATGCTCAGAAAAATTAAGCAGTGTTGGATGTTACTGTCTCCCTGGAGCTGAGAGTGTGCATCAGCAGGACCACAACTGAGGTAACATGCCTCCTCTGGCCTCATGGGGGAGGTTGGGTACACCATGTACAGGCCAGGCGCACGCACGCACGCACGCACGCACGCACGCACGCACACACGCACGCGCACACACACACACGCGCACACACACACACACACACACACACACACACGACCTTCCCTGCAGTCGTATAAATACACATATCCAACTCTGTCTCGTATTTTTCAAATAAATGCACATAAATCCAACATTTTGATGTCCATGTATTACAGACACAAAAGAAGCAGAATTAAACTGTATGTATTTCACTCACCTATATTTTGTTTAAGCATGTTCTTGGCTGGAAAAGGAGGGTCTTCTTTTTCACTGAGAGGCAATGGTGTGTCCTCAGAGGAAGGAGAAGCTTGTACAGATGGAGGAGGTACAGCAGGGGGCAGTGGTGGAGGTGGTGGTGGTGGTGGTGGTGGTGGTGGGGGAGGAGGAGGAGCGGTAGGGCAGGTTGTTGGAGGTGGCGGTGCAGAGTAGATCTGGACAGGGATGTCTTTAGGCCGCTGTTTCTTGGGGTTTTTACTGCGTCTGGGTCCAGGACGGAGGGAGGAGGGCCCTTCAGAGGCAAGAGAGGGGTCCAGGCTGATGATGGACAGCGGCTGGGAGGGACACGGGACCTCTGATGGAGGAATCCTGGACTTAGGAGTCTTCAGGATGTACTGGCCCTGTCGCTTCTTGAACAAGATGGTAGAAGAGGAAGAATAGTTTGAGAAATAAGCACATTTTTCTGAGAGAGATGGCAAAGACACAAGACAGTATTCTAATGTACTTTTGTTTTAAATGATTTGTGAATCCATCCCTAAGTTTATTTGTAAAAATAATTTCTAGTCAAGTCGTGAGTAGACATGAGGCTAAAACTCGAGAGGTGTCATGGATAGTAAATTCTTAGGAACGTGTATATTGTTTGCTAGGAAACATCTGTCATCTGACTCGTCTGTGACGCTTTACTTCAGCACGGTGGGGCTAAATGCCAATGTTATTTTGATGACATACTAATAATGACAATGCTAACATGCTAATGCTCGGCAGGTATAGTGCGCAATATGTTCATGTTCATGCGTGTTAGCATGCTTGCGTTTGCTGATTAGCAATAATGACAACGTACAGCTGCGCCTGGTGGGAATGTCATTAGTTTCAAGGGTACTTAGTCACAAACTGGACATAATGAATCGTTTTGAGTTGTTTCAGTCTGGACTGAAATACAGTATAATTAGGCTAAGATTATATTTATGAACAGCTGGTGCAACCAGCTCCCGGAGCTTTCAGTCGCATCACACGGTTTTCCTCAGCAGCTCACGATGATGACAACTGCTCTTTTCAGGGTCACGAATGATCCGTCAATCTCAGCTTTTAGGAGAACATGGACGAGACGCCCTTAAAGTGCGCTGAGGGATGGAAACATGAACAGCCGGGTAGCTCAACCTACTGACGACGACCATCAGATATGAAAGAAAGCTACAAACAGCTACCAAGTGGATCTTGTGATGAGACTGTTTAGTCAACTGCTGTGTCCAAGGTCAAGGATGAACTTTAAATCCAATCCATAGATTTTATTATACAATCTACAGCCGAACGGCTTTAGCAGAGGGACTATATTAGCTTATTAGCGTCATGTTAAGTAAACAGTAGTTAATACACTTAAGGTGAGTTAGAGACCGTGTCAACATTACAAAGCATTTTCAGCAGACTACACTGTTTACAATGCTGCAACACAAAGGTTGGCAGAGAAGTGAATTCGAGTAGAGCAGATGGAAATGTGGAGTCCGTTAAGCACAATAAATGCATTGTTCAACTCTCTCCAGAACGTGGTATTAGCTTCGACGAAAAACATTAAAATAATAATCTCTGTTAGTCTCCACTCCAAATCCCAACATTTACTTCCTTATCTCTGACTAGCTCTGGCCCGTCACACACCATTTAAAGCTCTGGTCTAAGACATCTCATGTCCACAACCACAGCACTTGGTCATCAGAACTTCCTCTGAGCTCCTCTCCGGGTTGAGAAGTTAATAACTGAATTTTAATTTTGAGGTGAACTATTGAATTAAGCGAGTACAAAGCAGGAGCCTCTGGGGCTTTATTAACAGAAGAGAAGCTGCAAGGGGGGAGCACGGGAGCAGAGGCAATGAGAGAGCCTGACCTCTCTGAAGGATCGTAATCTGCTCAGAGTCTTCTCTCGCTCCTCGTCCACCCACTGCTTCCTCCTCTGCTCCTCGTCTTTCCTCTTCTCTCGCTTCTGCAGACAACAGGGGGAGACAGTGAGAGGAATTAAGAGACAGAGAGAGAACTGGATCCAGTCTCATTTGCGGTTTCTTGCGGGTTGTCTCGTTGCCGTGGTGACTTACGAGGTGAACCTGATGATGCTGGTTGAAGAGTATGGAGCTCTGCTTGGCTGGCAGCTGCTTCTGCTCGTGGGCCTCCATGCACTGATCCTAAACACACACACACACAAACATTAATACTTTCTCCCCCCCAGACAGAAATGAGTGGGTTCTTGTGCAAATTCGTCCTATAAGCGGATACTTTTTTACAATGTTCCTCTTTTTTATTGCATTCTTAAATATGCATGCATGGGATTCTTGTTCCATGTAGATTACGGATGGTGATTCGTGGGAGCCTCTAACCAGAGGATTCATCCCGCTTTGTTCTGACCAATAAAAATGCAGCCAAGCGATAGGCGAAAAGGCCAACTGCACCAACTGTGCTTAAATTACTCAGCTAAAAATAGTAAAAACTATTTTAAAAACACAGCAAGTTGGGGACATGAGGGAGATACAGTGAGGAAAATGACACCGTCTTCTTTCAGTAATTATTTCCAATATACTATGCGTTTGCACTTGACAAGGATCAAACTGCCACTAAAAATCATTTTTAATGGGTCAGAGAATGTCTTCTGAACATAAATGCCGATGGTACTTGTCCACACCTTTTTGTTGCGGAGATACGCTCGCCGGGCGCAGATGCTGCCTCTCTTCGTTTCCAGGGTCTGTAGGCGTCTCTTGAGCTGACTGACAGCCGGAGAGTCTGCTTGGTGGATACCAGTATGGACCATGCTCTGCAGTTCCTCTGGGTCCTCACACACATCGTAGTACACCACCTCCTCCTTCAGTTCTGAAATACAAATGCAGTCCTCAAACTAAGTGTTAGCTGAGCAAAAGGAGCTCTTTCATCTCACACGTTTAATTCTTTAAATCGTGTGCTTACATTCTGTATTCAACCGAGGTGACGTGATCGACGTTTACCTCTGAAATGACAGGATAACTAGTTTCCTTTATCAGGTTATGGGGTTAAGAAAAACCTGACTAACACAGGTGGATTACTGCACACAAAATAAATACTTCCTGGGCCACATAGCAGGGTTTGCATGACAAGGACCCAAGTTAGGGGAAGTATTGTTGCAGCCGTATGTTAGGTATCAAGGGAAAATATTCGTTAATGCACATAAACTGGAGGTTTTAATTAATCTGACTAATGCAGCTCATGTAAATGCATTATTTAATTTCTTGTCTAGATGCTTTATCAAATGAATGTACAATATTTTACATGCATTCAAGACATCAAATGATCTACATATGATTCTGTCGGTTGTGAGTGAGAAAGAATCTCTGTGACAACTAGAAGTACATTTCTATTAAAATAATTAATATATTCCAACAAGGGCGTTAGAAAAGTCCTTGACTACTGAGTATAATTGACTGATTGTATAATTATACTAATTGTATAAACCTTGAACTCTTGAAAAGCTTCAGAAACTCCACAGGCTCCTTTGATTTGCAACATCTCCCATTTTTCTCTGTCCTCTTTACTTTTTCTTTGTTTCCTGAGCAGCAACTCGTAGAGTTTCTTCAAAAGAAGTGTGAAACCAGCAGAGGTTAAGGATGTACACAGCCTAAGCCACAGACAGGGAGCAAACACAGCATGTGCATACACTCAGATTAGAAGCAAACAGCCAGAGTCCCAGGAGGAGCAATTAGGGAAATATTTACATGAACAAAAAGTGTCCCAAAAGTAAACCCACAATACACTGAGTGGCCATAAAAACAGAAACCCCTGCACATCATACTGTAATCTAATGCAGCAGTCCTGTAATGAATGTGTGCAAGGTTTAATTACAACTGACACTTTATGGTGTAGCATTATATTGTAAGGTGTGTGTAGTATTTTTGCGTAAGGTGGAAAACATATTTGAGACACCTTACAACGCAACGCAGTCCAATAAAACACAACCACAAATGTGCAGCCTGAAAATTTGCCATTTTGCTGAGTCGATATAAGAACACATGAAAGCATTTTTTTTTTTTTTAAAGGGCCAGTTCACCAAATTTTAACTGAAAAAGGGAAATACATCCCCCCCCCCCACAGGTTTTCAAACTGTGAGACGTGCCACCCAAGGGGGGCAGGGGAGAGCTGGGTGCAGAGGGGGAAACGTGAGCTAAATGTACTGTGTGAGGTGAAAAGGACAGATGCATGCTGGGGCTCTAGAAACATGGGAAAGTCATTTTGCTTTGGCTCGCTGATTTGGCCTGTTTACCAACATAATCAGCAGTTGTCGCTGATTCAGCGGCTGTGACACAAAGCTCATGGAGGCAATAAAGGGTTTTTAACCATTAATCCCCGATTGCCACAATTAGCATTAAAATCAAAGCCCTTCTCGGAGTCATAACTCAATCAAATCAGATGCACAGACATGATACATATTTTTAGATTCAGTGCGACTTAAGTCTTTCCCAAAATGTCATTCTCTTATACATAAACGCCAGTGAATCCATTTAGAAATCATAGAAAAACAGATGTTCCTTATAACTCCAGATCCTGCCTGAGAAGCATCACGTTTTTAAGCTTTCTTCAGTTTCAAAGTAACACACTGATAGTTGGCTGTACATCCACGGATACATTGCAAACAGGAACTGCTTATAGCTACTTCGGCATTCTTTTAACGGTGACAATTTGCCAAAATGTGAACAAATACAGCAGGCTTAAAAACAGAACTCAATTTGTGGCTTAGGAGACCTGCACCTGAGGTAAGCTGCGATTTATTGCTGGCATTCACACTTCAAAGCACTACCTAATTGTTTAAATGTTTGTGGTCATTCAGTGTATTAGTGGACTAATTTAAATACAGTGCTCATGCAAGGACAGCAATTTGTGTGAGGACCTTTAAATTTTAATTACAGTTTCACAGCCTTGAGCCTTTTGTCTCTGCTTCCCTATTTTGTACTTCTGGTATTATGATTGTGTTATTAAATACAGGGTGCTTCATACATCTGTAAACGAATGTTGCTTGAGTGTTTTCTGGTGGACTGTACAAGGACATCCGTCTTCAGTGATTCAACTTTTCTCAAGAGATGCTATGTTTAAAACCTCCTCTCCCTCCATAAGCTAGAAGTAGCCTACACATCTACCTTTAATCTGCCGTCGCACGGTGTCTATCTGAGCCACCAGCAGTTGCTCCTCATTCTTCAGGATCTCAAACTTGGCGTCGTACAGTTCTAGTTGGGTTTCATAAAATTGCAGCTCCAGCTGGTCCACTGTGTCCTGCTGCTGGCCGTCCTCAGACGCTGACTTAGAATCAGATGTGTGGCTCTTCACTCTGCCAGACAGGCTGCCCAGCTGCACCCCAACAACAGAAAAATGTCATGTTAGGCCGATTACAGGATCAAACTTTGCATATTATAGCCTAATAAGTACATACTGTGCATACATATTGCTGACCGTATTCTAAAACATACCATACGTATTGATTGATTCAGCTGCTGGATTTACTTCAATATGCATTCAACCTCAACTGAAACTTGTTATTTGCCTACGCAATTGCTGTGCTTTTTGAAAGGTGACTCAAATTCTGCACGTGGGAGTGTCCTTGAACATGAGGACAAGGAGATTTTAAAATAATCTCTGCTTTAAACTACATTACCATGTGAAAAGAAACTAAAACAAATGCGACATAGAAATAAAGCAGGGTGTCTGTCACAAGCCAGGTTTGATCAATGCAAGATGATTTTCAAGCTGTGATGAAATGAGCTGAAACCAACGGCTACCTGCAAGGTAGGACACTAATGTTAAGCATGCTTGTTATGTAGTCTATGAGCTGACAGATTCAAAGCGTATGCATGTGCTAAAACACTTTGAATTATGTCAAATATAAATGCACACACCGACACTAGAGCTGTACACAGTGAATAGATTTTAGACAACATACAGCTCGTTCCAAACATACATAAATATATATACATATATACAGCTCTGTAAAAAATTTAAGAGACCACTGCAAAATGATCAGATGTCTGGTTTTACTATGTATAGGTATGTGTTTGAGTAACATGCACTGTGGAACATTTGGAGTGGTCTCTTAATTTTTTCGAGAGCTGTGTGTATATATATACATATACATACATATATATATACACACACACACACACATATATATATATATATATATATACACATATACACACACATATATATACATATATATATATATATATATATATATATATATATATAAATATATAAAACACAGAGTTAAGATTTGTCATTTTAGTGTGTTTTGGAGTGGGCTTAGAAAC
>JAVQJF010068357.1:2500-50390 GCA_036023855.1 Gadopsis marmoratus
CCGAGACGTGGTGCTGCTCAGTCTGGATGAACACGGGTCACGTCGAGTGGATGTGGACGCCTACTGCTGCTATTGTCATTATTAGTGTAGCTGTTGTTATTAGTATAGCTGCTGTTGCAAATAACATTGTAGCTGCCATTGCTTTGCATTTTCTGTATGTGGAGTTGTACTTTGATTGCTGTGTGTTCTCTTTCATCCTGCTATCCTATGCTTTGTGTCTCATTTGATTACAAGCTTCATTTTCATGTCCATGAAATTGTGAATAGATAACCTTATAAAAACAGATAGCATGGCTATTAACTCCTAGTCTTGTTATTCAGTGCTTTTACTGCGTTTGTTCTTTTAATTCCCTCTGTTAAACTGCTCTTCATTTCAATTTGAATTATTTATATTTTATTGGACTATACATAACTTGGATTTAGCTCTTTGTGTTATTGTTGCGGGTTTATAGCTCTATTTGGAGCCCACACTTGAATATGAGGTTGAAGGAAAAAGTCCTAACAAAAACAGAAAGAATAAGAACAGTATGTGTTTGCTAAACTACCAGCATTCTGTCAAATGTTAGAGGAGATTCTGATCTAAAGAGAGCAAAACTGATCCAAAATCACACCAGGTTACAGAAATCCAACTCCGTAAAAGGAAATGCAGCTCAACGTCTGAGATAATCAGAATGACAGTGGTTGTTTAGCATGAGCAACACACAGGGCTTTCTCTCAGTGATTACAATCTGACACAACACAGATTATAGCACAACAGGGAATCATAACTAACTCCTAATATGCGATAATTGGTAGCTCATGGCCGAGTCTCTCACCGCCTTTAAACAATATGAACAGACAAGAGTCACCTCCATGTCACAATGAAGAAGCAGCGTTGAAAGCCTGAAAGCAGCAACTACGTATAGTTTTAGTACTCACCCATCATATTTATCTAGATTGGCCTCCGTTTTCAAGTGGTCCCTGGCATGATTGGCCCGCTCTGTAACTATGGAAACAAATGAAATGACAAGTGTTACCAAAAGTTCAATGGATGGGAATGTACAGACAAAATAACTATATTTTTGTGGCTTGACTAGAAGACAGGGAAAAGTACTGCACTTTTGAAACATTCACTGGAACTCGTCATACAGGTTAATGTTCAGAAAAAACAAAGACACAGTGGCACAAAACTCTCCGATTCAGCTTTTGTATATTAGCCCGCAAAATGAGCCTTGGGCCCATAAAACAACATTTCAACAGTAAATCTGTTTACCAGGCATGTAATATCAACACAGATACAATCCTGCAATTCATAGAAGCTGTAGGAAGTCCAGAGTGAATAGCATTCACCCTGATGGACCATCAATACCCCAGACAGACTATATGTAGCTGTAGCAAACACTTATTGAATAATAGATGTCTTTGGATACCCAAGCTTATCAACTATCACAGCTTCCATTAAGGCGGTGGCGTGATTAACGGCACTATAAGCAAAATCATATCCTTGCAAGACTATTTGGTCCCCGAGAGAGGCCACAGTGGCAGTGGAGATCTATGCGGTGGCCTCATGCTTTATTTAAATGTTAAAAAATAAATAAAAATAACGCTACTCATAGGGACCCACCAATCACGTTGGTTGAGATGCAGGCGCGGCGAAACAGTGGAGCCACCTTCTGCTCATAAACATGCTTCCCGCGCTGCTTTCCCCCATAGGGATTGACGTAGACCAGAAGGCTCTTCGGTCGGTTGGCTGCAAAGTGAGGGAGGGGAATGAGGTAGTCATTAAAAAGTCTCAGTGTTTACCTGTTTTTACAAATGTGTAACTGACAGCAGCTTGATGAAGTTTTCATTAACCAGAGACCTTTCTCAAAATGCTCAGTCAAACTGACTGGTGCCCAAAACACGCTGCTCGAGAAATAAATGGTGTGCCTACGGACTATGGGAGCAGTGCGAAGCAAATTCAGAGGTGCTGCATCATTCGGTGATAAACCAACAAAGTACAGCGATGGAGAATACTAAATGGCTTGTTTATGGTTGTTGTGGATGACTGTGTTTAGGACAACAAACTGAGATACAGCAGGTGTTCAAATTGAAAATGAATGGATTGGGATCAAGTGTTAAATGAGCACAGAGAAATATAGGGCGCAATATTGTTTGGCAATAAGACAAAAGTTCCATTAAGTACATAAATGGATTGTCAATGGGTGATGTAAAGGTGTACTGTGGAGGAGACTAACACTATTGAACACACTAAGGCTTCATCTTCACACTGAATGAATTTTCTTGAATTGATTCATGCTGCCAGGCAAATTGGGGCCAAGTGGACCATTGCAAATGGGTTAAGCCCATCTTACACTCTAATGGATACTACTAAATCCTGTAGGACTCCATCATGTAATCTCTTTGCAAGTGTAAAACACTGTATTTTGCACTCAACTAAGTCATAAATATACTAAAGCGCAATATGTTGTGGCTGATAGTGTAATAACATTTTATAGTCATGTAATATTTGTTAATGCATCTTTCACAAACATGAAATTCCTCACATCTTCAGACTGATGCAAACATTTTGATGGACAATATGCTGTTTATGTGCATTTTCAATGCTGAGTTTTACATTTTGTGTTTAAAAAAAAACATAAGATGTAGGAGACAGATGTGCAGATTCCTTAGAGCACATCTTGACAGTAAGCCGGACACAAGCAATAATACAGACATCCTCTTCATGCTTCGTGTCCAAGCCAGCAAAATACTTTTTTTTTTTTAAACGACACTACACTCTTTTAACGCTTGTAATACCTCCATTTATAGGTTTTTATCACGCTGTTGTTGCTGGCTCCATTCTTTATGTCTGTGCCTGTGAGGTACTGTCTAGAAGAGAAATGTAGGAGGGCAACCTCTAATGTAGGTTCGCCTCTGGGCTCTCCTGAGGGCACTGATGCTACTAAAAAGAATGAAATGCTTTTTATGGAGCTAATTTAGCAAGAGGTCTCGTTTTGGATGATTAAATTATGCATTTAACACGGAAAGACGTTTGCACTGGTGGAAAGTAACTAAGTACATTTAGTCAAGTATATACTTTATGCTATTTTATATTTCTAGTCCTCTACATTTTGGTGCTTTGACCAAATGTACTGTGATGTCAGTATGGTTTAATTATACCAACCAGCATGGGGAGTTTAATACATTTTCCTTTATAAAGATGGCAATATGACATTAACATAGCTTAACCCTTGAATGCTTTTCTCAACCATTTGATTGACCTGTTGATATCTTGTTGTTTTCCTGTAAATGGACATCGCAACTGAACGCGCACAGTCGAACAATTACCTGATCTTTGTTATTACAGTGTCTCGGTCTTTCTGATATTAGCTTGTAAACTGCTCACTTACATTTCTCTCATTCCACTTTTAGTTTGCCTCAGACACTACAGATGTCGCCCGCAATAAAAGTATCCTTTAAAGAATTTCAGTATGTGACTGGAGGCGGCTGCGGTGTCCCTGTGAAGTAGTCCATAAACCACTCAGACAAAAGGATTGTACTGTATATCCCACGTGCACCAAGCTGTCAACTATTAAAAATTGCTTGGGAAATAAAAAGCCTGATCCTCACAAAGCACCTGTTCCAGAAAATGCTGTTCAGCACAACATTTTCCATTGCAACCTCAGCCTGACAAACTACAAATAGCGATTTCTAAACCACCCTCTCCATTTAAAAAAGCAAGTCTTAATGTTTGGCATGTTTCAAACATTCCCAAAGTTCACTATAATTCTCAGTATTGGCTTCACCAAGACTGCTTCTTTCACCTAACTAATGTGTTACTGAACATAGTACTTTTCCCACAGTTACATTTGCCCTTTGGATATGTGTGTGAGCACTCACTAAGCGCTTTCATGGCACCTAGTCAATAAACGGATTCTGATTAAGAGCAAAGTATGTCGCCACATCTATTAGAGAGCATCACTAAACAACCTACTGAGTAATGACAGCTGCTCATTGAGAACCTGGGTCCACTGCTTGCAGAGTGCCTGACTGGCACAGTGGAAGGTGACATCACTACACCGCCACTGGTGCTGCCTCGTCCTTCTAACGTAGGAAACTGTGGAGAAGCAAAAACAGAAGGAAGGAACAGAGTGTGAGAAAAAGAAAGAAAAGAGGAATATGCCTTGCCAGACTGTGATTGTTTATATTTGCCATAGCGTTCTCAGTGGTAATGGCTTTCATTTTCCATTCCACATTTGTAGGTCTAGTCTGCTGACAGAAAATACACTGTCTTTTGCAACGATTGAACTTTCAACCTTTCTGTTACACTCTAGCCACTTACCATCCAGCACCTCATAGTTTAAAGGCTGAGAATGGAAAAAGAGTATCAACAGAAAAAAAGTGGTATCATTGAAACTGAGAATTCCAGAGCTGATGTCAGGAGATAACAGCAGATGTGCTAAATAAAGCCTTACCTACCCAGATAAAAATCACTGTCAAAGCACACATCATAGTTTGCGACCTATAATTTGGCAAGTATTTCTGGGCTCTAGGGAAGGCCTTTTTACATCAGCAGAGAGGCATCATACTTTGTCCATTTATTCATTTTGCAGTGACTACATTCAGTGCTACCTGGCTTCGCTGTGGTGCAGACTTGGCCTGAGAATGAACCCCTGGCTGTATCCTTAGCAGTAAGAAATGAGGGCATGTGGGAAATGAAGAAAAAGTCAGTTAAGTAAAACAGGGCTCTGCTGATAGTCAGACAAAAAGTAGAGATGGAGTCACATAATATCCTGCTAGGGAACATTACTGAAATATTTACATTAAGGACCAAAAATTAACTCGCTAAGCACTTTGACAGCAGATTCACTCAGTAAGCATTACAAAGTCAAATGATCTCGCTAAGCATTCTTTTCATCAGATAGAAAAGTTTTACTTTTCAGGCAAGTTCTTCAGTCCAAATCGCTTACAGGACCTCGTACTTACAGTGGGGTAGGCAGAGAGACTTTCAGAGTGGCTGTAAAATCAGCCTTTAATAACTTAAAGTTACATAATCAGGATGTAAGTGATGGAACATGTCTTTGAAGTTTCAACAGATCGTGGGTATGCAGTCGAATCTGGCTCAGCACGCTCTAATGCCAGTAAAAGCTCACATTAGTGAGGTAATTTTTAACATTTTCTGTTATAAATAATGTAAAGCCGATCTTGTTTGGATATAATCTAATGGCTCAAAATTAAGCATTAGTTCATAAGTCACTGGCATGCTGCCATCTTAGACCCAGTCAGCTAAGCTGTGAGGGGCTCGCTTATTAATGCAATACTTTCAGACTGTGGAGCTGTCTACGGGCTTACTTCCAGTGTCAGAGCACTTGTGATTGGTGGAGCTGAACACAGGCTCTTGGCACACTTACCCAAAATGTAAAGTGAGATGTGTGACATTAACCTACTACAGTAAAATGAAAGTGACATTGACGAAAACTGGTCTCAGGCAATGTTGTTTGTGTTTCTTAAAAGGAGCACTTCAGCGATTAAATATTGCACTTCCATAAAAAATGGAGGACGCGTGAGAGGTAGATTAAAAATGATAAAAGTCAATGCAGTAAAAGCTGAGATATCCTGGCTTTTTAGTGCCTTACTTGGGTCAAGCAGCTAGTCATTTTCTCAGACTTGACAAAGACAGAAGACGACATACAACTGTTGTGAGACGCTGAGTAGTGCATCCAGAGCCAGGTAAATTGACTATGACGTGAAAGAAATCTGTTAAATGTCCCTTTAAGTATGTATACGAGTGTGGGTTCATACCTGTGAACGCATGGGGATATAGATGGGAGTGCTGCTTTGCTTTTTTCTGACTCCTCCTGGTCTCTGTGTTGTCTTCGTCATCATGTTTGGTCTCGCAGACAGCTACTATTTCACACACCTGGACAGCATGGCCGTGTGCTGGAGAGACGTTAATACATTTATATTTTACTCATTTCCATTACACAATAACCAAAGCATGATGCTCTTGCTAGCACGGTTAATACATTATCACATGTACACAGACGCACATTTATAAACCAGAGCAACTGTGTGACTGCCACATTGTGCTTTTCACAGAAGCATTCATAACCTTTGTTAAGATCATTAAAGCTGCAATAATCAATATTTCTATACTAACAATGGATCACATTGTGTAATGTGAAAGAATAATCGCCCTATTCTGCAGTTCCCCTCAGCTCTACACAGCTTGTTTCAGCTCATTGTTTTGGTTTTATGGCATTTACTTTTACCGTTTATTGTTTTGGTTCAGTCTCGCCGCTCTCATCAGCCTCATTTCCAGATGTAACAGGCAGCTGTTTCAGTGAAACAGCTCTGATAAACACACTATGCATTTCCTATTTCCTGCCCAGAACCTAATGGCACACAGACAAATCTAGCGACTAGCTGATAAAGTCGAACATTAAGCAGCTAAAGCAGTGTTGCCAACTCTCACGCTGCCCAAACAATTCTCACGCCAAAACACTGTGACAGCAACAGAGATGAACAGGCGAACGTACGTAATCCCCATTCTATGAGTTTGGGCTCTTAAATTAATATCTCATTGGTGTGCGACGCGTTGATTGGACAGCTGTTCTGACCTAAAACCCTGCGCGAAGCCCAGAAGGCGATCGAGCAAGCCAGTGAGTGAGTGTGTGTTCATATTTGGCTGAGCGAGTGAAAGAGTGTGTCATCATGTATGTATTTGGCTAAGTGAGTTTGTGTGGTCATGTGTAGATTTGCCTCTGTGTGTTCATGTATTGGCTGTGCGTCGGGAGTAGCATAGGATCTTGTGTTCTCTTGTTTATTTCTGGTTCTTGCTCCTTGTGAATATTCATTAGTGAATGAACTTGTGTGCCCTTTAATGGGTTAGTGTATTTCTAATATTGTGAAATTGTGAGTATTTCCCAGGGTGGAAGTCTCGGGGTGGGGTAGTCAGGCTACATCCTTACATCTTAGAATATAATGTCTGCTCCTGCCACATGTGTAAGGCACACACTATTTAAACCATGATAAGTCCATGATAAGTCCAATGCGTATGTGTGATTAAGCCAACATAGCATCAAAATCTGACACCAGCCGGGTCCAAAAGTTGGCAATCCTGAGCTAAAGGGCTTCCCTCAGGAACTGGTGGATACCAAAACAGAGCTAAAAGTAGAGTGAATACTGGAATGACATTCATCAAATGAGACAACTTCAGATAAATTATAATATTGCTCTCTATAACAGTTTGTTAACAAGTTATCCTAATTAAAAGGTAATATGGTAGCTTGTTTCCACTTCCCCCAAGAGGCCAACAACTGAATGAATGAAGGTTTAAATAAGTGCTGGTTTCAACTTTTCAGGATTCAGATTTATCCATTCAGTTACAAAAGTATCTTGGAATGGCAGCATACCATTCATTTCACAAAAAGTAAAATGAATGGGAGGAATAACTCAGCCGCATCCCAAGAGAGCTGGTGAGTGTTTGGGGAAAGATTTGAATCTTCTTGTTCTTCTTTCCCATGGGAACGGGATTCGGGCTGCTGGTTTCTAATGCCTTTGGGATGAAAGACTTTGGCACTGCTTGAATGGTCTGTTCATTAAATGGGTCATCCCCCTTAAAGAGCTGCTAATTAATAGGTATTAATTTACTGTGTTTGAAAGGCAGAAATTAGGAAAATAAAAAGGGAATTGTTGGGAAATGATTTCTTTTCACACCAGTGAGAACAAGTTGGTCCTAGTATGAAACATAGTGACCAAGGGGAATCCAGATGAAGGCAATGAAATATTTAAAGAATATCTTAAACACCCAACATGGGGATTATGAAAAGGTAAAAGCAATTCTAGATTTCACAATATAGCTTTCCTCGTGAACTGTTTCTATATTTAAATCCAGAAATCCTGAGAATTCAAGCACAAAAGATGGCTACACTGCTAACGGCACAAATCCAAAAAGTGCACATTGTAATAGGAAAGGACACTTGCAATGAGTTTAACTGACCTCTTCAACTGCATCACATACAGGCATTCCAGTCTCTTACAAATTTATTCAGCTGATATGGTGAAATGAATGGGAGGGAGGCATGACATATTATTTCTCTCCTGGGAGTCTGAGGGAATAGGATTTCGTTTCTTTTTCAAATAAAAATGATGCGCCATGCAGGCATGAATAACTTTATGGCCATCGATATTCACACTTTGACAAATAGGAAGAGTTATGGCCATGCGGGTAATGACTTTATTTCACGAAAAAAAAAAAACAAGAATGAGGAGTTTCATTCCAACTATTTGAAAAATGGCACCCAGTGCTCTGCCAAAGTGATTGAGTGGTGTTGAATTAAAATATGTAATGGATTCCTGAAAGTTATTGTGACTTACACATTCCATCCATTTTATAAACTGCTTCCCCTGTTCAGCCCATGTACCATTACATACAGTTCATATTTAGAGTGTTAAATTCACCTGACCTACATGTCTTTGGACTGAGGGAGAGAAGACAGAATGCCCAGAGGGGAAACAGAAAACACGTGAGCATCACCTTATTACTGAGGTGACAGTGCTAAACGTCTAAAATAATTCAGGAACAGCAGATGCATATCACTGAGATATGCTGACAAAATAGACGTTGTGTATTGAGGAGGATAGTCTAACACGCCAAAAATCATTTAGTGCAAGTGTACACAGATAAGCAAAATGTTGCATGTTGATAGCGACGGCTACAGTCGGAATGAACCCAAGATTACAAGAAAATTTATTAGATTTGAGAAATCTCAACATTTGCTGTTTGTTTCATATCCAAGCACCAAACTTGTACCTGAGCTGTGCCAAAACACTCAGTGGAATAGATTTGAATATTTTATCTTGTATCTTACACATTTACATGTTTGTTATCTTAAGCTCCCCGGGTTACGGTGAAATCCCAAACAATGAAAAATGCATGAAATCTTTTCTCTGTGTTAGCCCAGTAGGCAAATCTACTTCTGTCAAAGACAAAAAGCCAACATTCATCATCAGAGAGTCTCTCTCTCTCTCTCTCTCGGAAACAATAGTTGACATTCACACATTCTAACACTGGTCCAATAGCCCTGCCACACACACTCGCAGAGGCATAAACACACACACACTCAGTTATGCACAGACAAATAAAAACACACAATAACACACATACCCACACACAAATTCTCTACTTTTTAGCTCAGTGAAGTCCCTAAGCTACATGCTAAGCCCTCGGCCATACAAGGCAGATCCTCTCTGCTCTGCTCTGACATACTTTTCTTTGTGCTTGAAAAGAATCTTAGCGCCAGCAGCCAGCCAGTGTGTGCTGCCTATTCATACCACAGCGCTCGGTGAGTTACTGTGAGCCGGAGAGGTCTGCTACCTGCACAAAGTCAGCTTTTCAGGAACCGGAGGGAAAAGGGTTTATTTCCTAATACCTGGAACTTGTTCTACACTTTGGAGAAAGCATTCAAATGTTTGTTTTGTTGCTGTAACGCTAAGGTGACACCTAAGAATACTGATATCGAAGACGGGTGTCACTTAGAGTAATGTAACAGCCTGGGTCTAGCGCAACCATTTAAGAATGAATGGCAAATATGATTCGTTTGGTTTTTTTATCATTTAATTGGTTTTCATCACAGATTTGTGGCTACCAGGCCAGTACTTGACTTTACTGCTGCAGTGCTGCTTCAGCTATCAGTTACTCCAAATAAAATGTGACAATTTAGTGTAAGAGGACGAGACAAACACAAGACACAAACCACAAGTGATCAGTCATGAGGAGTGCAACCTGGATAAATAGCACAAAAATTAAAAACAAATATTAATATTGTCGCTTCAACAATACTCAAGGCGTAAGTGATTAGATTAGAGGGACCTGGAGCGTGACGCTTCGTGTTTGTGTTACTGACTCACGGTTCCCGGCAGAGCCCATTGTAAACATTTGAGACTGCCAGGTGATATTGAAATCAATGGTTTCATATAAAGCAATAGAGTTCTGTGTGAGCTATCACAGTCATGAAATAATAATTTCTTCAAACTTGATCTCCTGATGTGGCAAAAGTATTGTTTATAAAGAAAACTGTACCTCATTTCCAAAATGTAAGCGTATGATTCCATCTGACCTGATATATAATCCTTGGAGGCATGGCCACAATAATGTAGTTAGGTCCAATGATTATGCAATTAACTATCAATATCTACGTGAATTTAACACGAGGATTAGTTTACATACAAGATGGTTACCTACATTTAATAATAGTGGGTCAAATACAGTACATCAATTCCTTCAACATAAACCAATGTGCCTCTGGTTTGCGATCCAATTGGTTCTAATGTTTGTCACTTAGAAATTGACACAACTGTCCAAACTTTGCATTATGTGCATGTAACTGTAAACAACCTGTCAGGTTTCACTTCAGGCTCAGGTTTCCCCACGTGAGAGGTTCAAGTTCACTGCCATGGAAATAAAGCCAAGTTTAAAGAGGCAACCACGTGGAATGAGGACAAGGAGCAACACAGAGAAAGATTCCCTAACCCGCATCTCTATCAGTGTCAAAGACGGGGCATGGACCTCAAATTTGAGTTCAAGTGTGAATGTAATCCCTAACTCTGGCATTGTTGGTGCCTTTCTCTACTGAGCCAGAAATATCCAAGTCCTCAGGATGCAGGGTGATATTGGTTTGCATCCTAACCACATCAGCTGGATTAACACCTGCACTGTGCTGTTGTAATCTGTTAAAGGGCCAGACTCAGTTTGCAGATATTTCACACAATCTGTGAATCTGTATTGTACATGATTGTAAGTGCCAGTGGTTCCCAACCTTTTTGGCTTGTGACTCTTTAAAATGAGGCTTGTCACATGTTGCATATGTCTACAGGCTGTGAACAGTTTAACCAAAGACTGATCATTCTCTCTCAGAGGCCTATAGGTAAAATGATCCGGTAAGCCACAGTTTTTCTGCCCTCTTGATGTGTCAGCCATCTGGTAACCCCTCAGATTTATCATGGTAGGGACCATACCATACTCCCATGTTGGAAGCCACTGCTATACACTTGTAGTGGTTTAGTTTAAGTATGTCATATTATGAGACGTAATAGTGGTATTTTAAAACCAGTGAAATGGCACTTTACCTACAAGAGGGCTATAAATCCAGCAGTTAATTCCAAAGATTTAACATATTTGTACTATTCTACTTTGGATAGTAAAAATTCTCCATTCCCTCAAGGTCAAGGCTTCAAGATGGCTTGCTATGGGTCGAGGGTACAAATCTGTGTCAAAGTTGAACTTGATGCGAAAAACTAGCACAGATTTACTTTGTCCCCATGAGCATGATGCACAGATCGTGGCGATTCCATTGAAATAAATGTTGCAATCAGACCTTTATAGGGTGAAGCCAGAAACACTGCTGTGACAATTGATGAGCTACCATAAATTATCTAAGCAACAGTACCTACAATTCACACTCAACTGGTACAAACTTTAGAGGCTACTTTGTACCTTTTATGGTGGGTCAACAAGTACCGCTGCCCGTTATGGTACATCTGTGAAAAAAGTTTGGACTGGATCTACAATCCTGCTCATCCTGCTTCCCTTAAACTGGGTGGCATCCCACCTGACAGGATTCCACGGACAGTTCCTCACATCAACATAACGTCTGAATTCCTCGTCACACCCTAGATGTTTTGCACGTGGGTGTTGAAGTGGCCCAACCTCATAAATTCTTTCATCAGCCCAAATGTAAAAGTGTCAGATTTGGAGACGATCTCACTGAATTTGATCTTATCTCAGTATATCCTGTGCACAAGAGATTTTGTGTTTGTGTATATGATATCTCTGACAGCACAGCACCTAGCTTCACCTTCCCCTAGTCCTCTGACAACAAGAAGCTGTCATCATATTCATATTCTGCTGTTGTTCTCTGCACCCCTCCCTTTACACAGTGGATCAGTATGTAATCCCTTTATTGTTGCTGTGGTTTGGCACTGACAATGTGTTAGAGGGCCTGCCAGTGCGAGCTTAAAGAAATGCTTGCATTCTTAGGCGTTCCCACACTATTTATGCTGTTTTTATGCCATTCCTGTTTTGCTTTTACACATTGCATTTCAGGTGACATGCAACACGGGTACAAGAGAGAGGAGATAAGACTGAAGTGAGGCTGTGAAACTGATAAAACATTATGCTGTTGGGCGATGCATCCTAATTAAGCATTTTTGGCCCGATGCTGGATATTAGTTGCAGAAGGGTCCAAGTATGCAAGTGTTGTACAGATATAACTATGAGATATTATAAAAAAAAGGTGGACAAACAAGGTTCTACCATGGAGAGGATTTGTGCACTTCTTTGTCACTCCGACACACCATCATCCAGGTCATTGATTCATTGTGTAATTAGCTTTAGAGGTCCTGCTCTTTACTCCTATTGACCCAAGCTGCAGGTAAATAAATACAACCAGCGTAATGAAAGGGCCTGTGTTGCTGCCAGTAATGCAGCATAAACCACAGTTTACCCAATCTCCAGCTGTCGTTTTCTGGCAGTATTTATTTCTCTGTATCTCTCTCCCTCCCTCTGCAGCTGTCTCTCAATGTACAGACAGGGCTGTGCATTGAGCACCAGCTTTAGATTACAAAACACAGATCTGCCTGGGTACACATGGCAGTGAGCTGTCAAACAAGACATGTGGATCTCTCCCAGGCACAGTGGGTTTGTTAAGCCAATGCCTAGGCAAACAGATGGAGAGGAAAGGACAGCAGAGGTGGAAGGTGCAACAGGAGAACAGTCACTAGGGGTGCAATGGTGCTGCTAGCTCACTACCTATGCCAAAGTTAGCAGTCAATATTTTCTATTTTATTTTGTAACCCTTATTTGCTGTAACGCATATAAAATGCTCTGAATCTCAGTTTTCATGTGCTGCTTTTGGATTTTTAGCCCCACCGGCAGCATGGCTCCATGGGTGGCAACGTCAGTCAGTTTGTCCACGACTTTGACTTGTTCGATATTAGATTAATTGCAATGGACACTCATGGTCTCCAGAGGATGAGACCTAATGACCTTTCATCTAGTGCCTTCATCAGGTCAAACTTTCTATGCGCCTAAAACTTTGATTCAAGACTACACACCTGCAAAATGACGTTCCCATCAGCCAGTGCTCATCAGTGCTAATTGCAAAATGTTTGCATGCTAACACACTAAACTAAGATGGTCACAGATGTAAATATTATACCAGCTAAACATCAGTATGTTAGCATTGTCACTGTGAGCATGATAGCATGCTGATGTTAGCATTTGGCTCAAAGTCTAAGTACAGTTTCACAGAGCTGCTAGCATGGCTGTAGTGTTCTTATCCTAAAAGTCTTTGAGACTTACTGTAGTTCTACGAGTGACTGAGGCACAAATACTTGTAGCTTCGTTTTCCTTCTTTATTTGTTGCATGTATATTTCGCTATGAGATTTTATTACACAGGAAATTCTATGATGCCGATACAATATTTCAGCCTGCTTTCCAATACTTCCAGTATCGCTATAAGTGAAACCCTGACTGTAATGCGTTGGATGTGTATCCAGCTCTGCCATATGGGAAAGCAAATATCTAAAACTCCCCCCTGGCCAAGAGAGATATCCAGGCTTAGAGGGTCTGAGGATGTACTACTCGCTAAGCATAGTGATTTGGAGAAAAGGGGAGATGCTCACTAAAGCATATGCCATGATTTATTCTAGATTTTGCTCCAAGATGGGATTGTGCATTGTATCAGAGGAGTGACTCAGGCATTATGTGGACATAAGACTTGCTCTAAGCTCAGAGGCCATGCCATCTCAGTGATTGGATTTTGTTTGTGTGTCTGTGAGAGTGAATCTGTGTGCAAACAAATAGCAATCCCGGCTAGGATACCCTGTCCTGCTCTCCACTCGACACATCTGACTGACGGATGCTCCGATTCCACCAAATCCACTTAAATGTGAAGCTGTAACATCCACTAATGTTGTCTAAACCAAAGTGTCAAGACCAGAGTGATGTTTACCACTCAAAACAATTCCTCTTGGCATTTATGGCACTTGTGTGTCAGCTTGATGTTAGGGAAAATATATTGGGCAAAAAAAAAAAAAGGAAAATATGAGCTGAGAAGACCTGTCAAATCTGAGTCACGCTGCATGATTCTCTGCTATCAGCTGAGATTAACTTTTTCAGTGCGGCCGTGGATTCACTGATTTTAACTTCTGAATGTTACTTGATAGAAAATGTTACACTTGTACCAACTAACATGTCACTTTCTATCTATCATATTCCTTCTGATACTCCTGCTTGTTTTGTCGCATTTTTTAGTTTTTAATTTTCAATAAATGAAATGGGCCGTGTTGTAAGTGAGAGAGAAAGCGAATCCATCCCGCTCCCGACTTGCTTATTCATTTGCATTATTTCTGCTGTCGCGAGCACTGAACCAACGACCATGCATGTAAGGGGCTGGTGTCGTGCAACACCCGACAACCCTGCCAACTCCAGAACAAATATCTCAAAGACTCTGCGCCAATTAGGCTTAGACAACTGTTAAACTTTACAGCGTCAAACCTAAGGCAGACGTACAGAGAAATAACTGCACAGAAAGAGAAGTCCATGATCTAAGTCAACAACATGTAATGGAGCACTTTGTGTGTGAGTAAGTGCAAAGACGTTAAGGGAAATTCCAATCACCACCAGCACCCCCTGTCTTTACTATAGTTACTGATTAACTAGACTACTACTGATAAGCACTGCACTCAAAGACTGCATGTATAAAAATATAATTAGCCACTTTAGCTTGCTTAAGCACTTAAAGTAATTTCTTTCCTTTCGATTAACATTGGTGTTTGATGTTGAACTCACTGGGTATTTATTACTGGCAACGTCCCCTTGTTTGATTCCTAACTCCAGGGTAAACTTGTCACAATGATCGCCGGTTGGGATTTTGATGTAGCTGTGTTGGACATGGACTCAATAAATGAAAGTCTTTATGGCAGGTTATTATAGGGCGCTTGATACCACTTGCAGGAAGGTCAATGGCCAGGTTTAAGCCGAAGAGTGCAGTGCCAGCCGTAATGACTCCACTCGATGTGGTACAGTAATTGCAGACCAGAGAGCTATCTAGATGAACAAACATTAGCCTCAGGAGGTTATGAGGACGTCTGGGTTAAGTGGAAGTTGTCTGATGCAAATGGCCAAAATTTTGAGCGCTGGTTGGCAACCACGGTTGTAGTAAAGAGAATTTAAGTGACAGACCATTAATCCAGTGCATGCTGGGAATCCAGCTCAATGTGACCCTGGGCTGGGTTGCATCAACTATTTGTGAACACATCACTAGCTTAGGTGTGCGTGTAAAGTCCTTCCTAAGTTCTCCGTAACCACTGCTTCATTTCAGACCAGTGATTCAATAAATCGGGTTGCACCATTAAAACTTAACAAATGTTTTAGATTGTTAAAACTTAAGTTACATGTAAATTTGTAGCTATCAACTATATAAATAGTGTCACAAGCTGGATCATAACTGCCGTAAACTCCCAAGTGATAGATGATTACTTTTACAGCCCTTTGTAAATGTGTGTAGGAAGTTGTTTCATTTAAATATCACAGAGAAAACTATGTGCTTCAAAGTTTGTTGTAGTCGAGCAGTTTTGGATGAGCAGGAAATCTCAGATTATGCCTAACAGCCATTTACAGTCATGTTATTAAACAGCATTGTGTGTCATCATGCGTCAGCCATATTCCATGTGTCCTCTTTCACTCTCAACTGGCATTTTCAAGTAAGCTTAATGTTGGTTTGTCAGTTGGCTAGGCAACAGTTACACCTGGCAGTTAGTGGTGTAACCATTAAGTAGCAGGTCACTAATTTTATTCCCTGTACTGTATGTTTTGAGAACATTCTGCCTCTTTTTGCCTTATAAAACTCTCCTGGTTAAACCCAAAACTTACAGTGAACAAGCTGAAAACAACGATAGTTTT
This sequence comes from Gadopsis marmoratus, assembly GCA_036023855.1. Classification (NCBI taxonomy): domain Eukaryota; kingdom Metazoa; phylum Chordata; class Actinopteri; order Centrarchiformes; family Percichthyidae; genus Gadopsis; species Gadopsis marmoratus. The sequence goes on from JAVQJF010068357.1 coordinate 18,429, forward strand.
CTTTAGTTCCTAAAAATCTGACATTTTGGAGATTTTCACAATGCTCACTGGGGCAACAACCCCCGTTTTCACTAATGAGTTTGTCAGTTTTATTTATATAGCACCAAATCGTAAAAAGTTAACTCGCAGCACTTTTTCATATAGAGCAGCTCGAGACCGACTCTTTATGTGCAGAGACCCAACACTTCCCACCATGAGCAGCACTAGAAGACAGTGGCATTACAGTCAACCTGTACTTGTGTTTGCTTGTAAGAAACAGAGAAATCATACCTTTAACCAAAGAAAGAAAAACAGGTTTTACTGGCTCCAATTGTAGACCAATTAGTATTCTCCCTGTGCCGAGTAAGACACTCGAGGAGATGATTTGTAATCAAATGTTAAAAAGACTTGAGTAGATATGGCCTATTTACAAAAAGCCCATCATGCTTATAGACCAGGACACTCTTCTAGTACTGCATTTGTGCACATCACCGATCAATGGCTAACATATATGGGTGAAAGGATGTGTTCTTGGATTTTACTGCAGCTTTCGATGTCACTGACCACGGTATTCTTGTCGCCAAACTTAAATGTTAACGGTTTTTCACCTTTTATCTCGTGCTTGGACGAACAGTTATTGATTTCCTTTGATCACATTGTTTCAACCAGGGGTAACGGCAGTGCAATTTCAAGGAAATGTTCTGCATTTGTTCCCTCTTCTGTTATGACTGACGGTGTTCGGTCACTTGCTCCGTCACGCCTGGAGTACCGCTCGGTCATTTCGTCAAGTGCTGCTGAGAAACATCTAAAATAAAATAAAGAATAAAACACTTGAAATTGCACAGAACAGAGCAGCAGATTAGATCTTCATTGTTCTTTGTGCGCAAGTGTGTGTGAGATGCATGAAAGATCATCACGGCGAACTGCTGAGGCTAAAATAAAATATTGTCTTCTAATATTCAATATATACACCACTATGCTTTTACGATAAAATAGTACATTCTGGGATTGTCATAGGTATAATACAGGACAAGTCCACAAACATATAGCATGATGAGAACTATAGAGCTTCCTCTGCTTGGAATTTGCTCCCCACCAACATCAGACTGACCAAAGGTAGATTTTCTTTCACAAAGTCACTAAAATGAAAACTGATGAATCTAACATAGATGTTGTTGATGTTAATGCTGTTTTTCGATTGCTTGCTTTTTGTTGTGGTTGCTGTGTATTTTGACAATTTCTCTCCCCCCCCCCATCATTTGGCTTGTTTAGCTTTTACTTGTTCTATTCATACTGTTTGATTTTAAACTGTTGATTTGTCTTATCGTGGAGCGCAGGAAGAGCGGTGACCACATTGCTGGAAGCTAATGGGGATCCAGATAAAGAAGAACCATCTTTGACGGAAAGGCCACCTGTGTGACCTGCTCTTGTCAGTGCACAGAGGCCCAGCTGCTGCAGCTCCATGACCTAACTGTTGCTGCCTCAACGTGTGCATGATCCTGATAAGGACTGCAGAGTGGAAAGACAGCTGCCCCAGGCTCATTTACTACAGGGAACTATTCAGGCTTAAATACAAGTGAACCACAAAATATACTCCACTGATGTTTTCATCTTCTGATCGTTTCATTTCTATTTTCCTCGTTGAAAGATTTATAAATCTCTCTTAAACAGAATCGGATTCGCATGTTTGGCATGCACGCCTTTAGTTTTAAGACATGAAACCGGGGCTTTTTGGGTGGAATTATGACAAAGCTATCAAACTCACTGGCTCCTCCTGCGTGTGAAGACTCACCTGGTTCAGAGACGCTGCCGATGCCCGAGACTCGCGTTCTGCTCTTCTCAGCGTCCTTCCACGTCAAAACACTGCGATCTAGAACAACTTCTAGCTGCCGGTGCTTCTGAAACAGCTTCGAAGAGAGCGACCTGTGCTGTTTTTCCATAATACCGATCAGACGTGTCCGAGGATTATCATCTGAACTTTGTTGCGGCCCGCACAGCAGAACGCGTCCGGTGTCCGAAGTGCATGTGCCGGCGTCGGCCCGAGCGCTCCGGAGAAGAGGGACTTAAAGCAAAGATCGTGTATGGAGAAGATGATTCCCTCGATAGTAAAAAGCGAAACTGGCCTACTTTCCATTCCGTGCTGCCCTAGGCTTCAGGGTCACCTTAAAATATCCATGGAATTTTCTAGTTTTTATTGCTAAGCCACTTTTGAGAGTTCTACATAACAAACTGTAGCCTACTAGTTGATTATAAATTAAACCAATTGTGCTATTTTCATTAAGAACGTAAGTATTTGTGATACTTTTCATTAAACAAAATCCACAGATGTAGGGTTGATATAGGATCAGCACTGAGTGATACTACTCCATAAAGTGCTTTGATTTCAGTTTTTTAACAGCTGACTTCAAACGGGCCTGTATTGTTTGGGAAGCCTTTACATAACAAAAAAAACAAAATTATAAAAAGAGTAACATTTTTAATCGTGTTATTAGCCGTAATTTTGGTTAATGTGTAATTTAATTTAAAAGCCACTAACACCAATACCCTGCCAGCATACGTGACTTCACAGTACTGGGAAATAGTGACAGAGTGAGCGCTCTTGCTCTTCATCCTGTGTGCCTCAGTCCTGTGGAACAAACCCTGCACCAGCACGCTGGGTAAACACATAACCTCAGTAATTCACGACTCAGGGCAGTTAGGTGCTTCCATACTGTTCTGGAGTGGAGAGTTGAATAATTACCATATATTTTCATAACCATCAGACAGAGATGAGGCAAATACCAACAGAAACAAAAATGATGACTAAATTTAAGTGGAGTTGCCTTCCACAACAGCCTTACTTCTGCTTTTAGCTGAGTGGCAACTGGGCTGATTTTACAGTGATCCTGACTCTTTCTACCTACTCTACCTCTTTTTTCTCCCTGTGTGTGACTGACAGAGCAGGCAATTAATAAGAAGGGAATTAAAGGAGGTATTGTCAAAGCAAACCCTCCGCTTCTAATACTGAATTATTAATGGTGCATTTTCATGTTCCTCCAAAGACCAATAACATTTTGTGCATTTTGCCCATGTGCAGGCTCGAGAATTTCTTCAAACTGTAAACAGTGTTGTATCATAGGCTTCCTTTTGAATTAAAAACAGTTACTTTTGGAACAGGATACTCTAACTTCACTATCCAGTGTAGTGCTGAGTGGGTAGAAAGATGTAATACTGTATTGCCGTGGTAGGCAAATAGTGGTGCGGGGGCCAATCTGGCCCTCTGACAAAAATATAGTCATAGTCAAATAAGGCATAGATATGTTGAAACATTTGCAGGATTTTACATAAATCTTCTGTAGATGGCAATGTAAATGCAAGGCTTATATAAATACTTCTAAATATGACCTATAACATCTAATACTGCCCCAACACGATGAGAGGCACACTATACATATTGTCCATGGTGCTTAAATGATGTCTAATAAATTTAAGAGATAAATAACACAGGTATATAACATAATATGGCCTATTTGACTACAACAGAGTACTTTCATTCAACCATAATTCAAGCAGCAACTCAAGTTCTGTGTTGCACTGAGAGAATAGAGTTGTACCTATGTTCACAAATGAAGGTTAACGTAAACTGCTGTAACTCACTCACTTGCTGACAGGATTCATGACATCTGCCCTCAGATCCAACCAAACTGAAATGGTTTATACAGAAATGTTATTCTGTGTTTTGTGGATGTGTTGCTGTTATGTTGAACCTAATTGCTGACCCTATGCCGTATCGTGTCAATAGACAAACAGTTATTTAGGGCCAGAGTGTCTTTACAACTAAACTACCATATGCTATCACTAAATTGTAAATTTCATTATATTATTCATGATGATGTCTGTGGCCCCACATCCCCCACGGAGTGTGAATTGATGAATTTGCTTGCAGATGCTTTTTGGTTAGTGACATAGCAATGAAAACCTGCAGTCTGTAATAATCATTGCATCAATCAATATCAATATACATAATTTTATATTAAAGTTTGTGTCTGAATAATAATGTATGAGTACTACAGTATATAAACAATTCTATTTACCAATCTATAAATACATCAGCTTATACCGTGCTTATAAATTACTATGGAAATGGTAATAGTAAATGGTAAGCATTTTTCCCTCTTTGTCTGTGGTCCTGATGCTGATGGGCTCTCTTTTGATTGACACACAGCTTGCAGTTTCTGTCAACATGGCAAAGACAGTAGACCATGACGTCACAGCTTCTCCTGCCACCTAACTCCGGATCTCACTTATGATTGGCTTACAGCGAGGAAGTGTCAGTCCAGCCAATCACAGCAGCGTTTGCTTGCCGATTAGGCACTATGAACATGGCTGCTTTCTGAGTTTTGGAGGAGGGGACCTGGTGTAAATAAACACAAAATTCACGTTTTACAGTTAAAGACAGCGTACGCGTATTTGTGTTTAGGACTGGTTGGACCGTTGAGACAAAATGTCGACTGACGGAAATAAAAAACAGTTCTGGAAAAGAAACGCAGCGAAGGTTCCTGGCAGGTGAGTGACGTGTTCCCTCCTGTTGGCTAGCTTAGCGTAGCTAGCCTCACTGAACTGACGCTGCACTGTTGAGCTCCAAACGCAAGTTTCACTTTCACCGACGGCCCACCGGTATTTCACAAAGTTTGCGACTTTCGCACCTTGTAACCAATGTCTGTGGTAAATAAGTCACGCAGACACAGTTGACACCTCTCTGTTAGCTGGCTAAGAGCTACGTTGCTAACAACGGCTAGCAGCTGAGCAATGTACCCACACCGCAGTCACAGAGTTGTAACTAATTATACAGTGACCATTTTATACTACGTGGTAGCTGTGGTCTTACCGCAAATTAAAGTCGTTTTTGTCACACTTAATCGCAGTACTATAATATTTAACTGATATTGTTCCGGGTAATAAGAAGCTAACATGGCTAGCTTGACAGCCAGTTATGAATTAGCTCATTCATTTACATCCTCTCTTCTTCACTTCCTCAGCATTCAGCATGTGTATGGCGCACAACACCCACCTTTCGACCCGCTCCTTCATGCAAAGTAAGTTAAATCTACTTTGTCAGAGTAGGTAAATGCCCTTTGATCTTGTTCGAGGAGTTTGGACAGGTGTTGTACTTTGCTGTGCTGATGCCAGCCGTTTCCTTAAGTCGCTACACTACGTGAAGCCCTAGCAGAAGTTCACATTCTTGGCCTCCATCATATCTGTTACAAAATATCTTGCTGTTTTTACGTATTTAGTCGGCATGCATTGGTGGATGAAAATATCTCTGCTAATCATGGAAGATCCCATCAGTTGTCATTAATCAGATGCTGTTTTGACAAACCAATAGGTTTATCTGGTGTGTATTATGTCAAAGGGCTCTTTGTCGCTTTCTCTTTTGATGGGAGCTGAATTTTTAGTTATTTGCAAGTTTAATATTGCCTTGATGAAGTACCAGACTCGTAGATCATTATTGCCGATGATGCCTTTATTGAACTGTTGATCCCTTGGTAAAAATCAGAATACATGAGTGGAAGTCTGGACTGCATTCAGTGGATTGGAGTTCTTCTAGTTTTCTCCCACCTAAATTCACGAGTGTCAGTAGAGACTGATTATTTGGTAGAAGACATTTAAACAACAACACAAACACAAACATTTTAAAGGGGGACCTCCCAGCCCCTTACATGAGACAGAAAACTGCTGTGTCATGGATTGATGCTGTAAAACATTTTGAGCTTTCAGCCACATCCTAGTGAGGAATGTGGAAGCATTTGTTTTGCCAACAAAATACTGTGAGATCATGGACTGGGATGTGGCCATAGTTGCAACAATTAATGAAATGGCATATATCAGGTTCTTGCAGTTTAATTTTGGTAACCTTTTGTTTGAACTGTATGGCGTGTCCTGTTCTCCAGTGTCAGTGGAAGTAAACCTACCAAAATATTTAGTAGATAGATGGCTGGGTGGACAGCTTAAAGGATATAAGGCACACTTTCAGTTGTAATCATGTCCAGTACAAACCGGTTATGTTGCATGATTTGAAGATCAAAGAATTCAAATGGATGTAGGAAGTTTTATATTTATTATTTCAGGACTACACAGAGCTACACAGGAGTGAGTGGAAATGTTTTAATTAATAAGAAAAATACTAGACTTTACAGTAAATAGTGTATGTACTGCTGAAAAATAACTTTAAAAGAAACTCTAGAATCTTGAAATATAAAGTGTAGAAAATGTATTTTCATAACCATAATCATTTACCTTTTGGACTCTACCTATCTCATTTTACTCACGTAGACATAGACGGACATAAAAACAACCTCTATTTCCCATAATAATCCTTTTATTGCTTCTGCCTGATGTTTAATCATGTCGATTTCCACAGAGGGTTGAATTTAATTTACTTGTTTTTTGTCAGGGTGTATGTTCAGACAGTCTCTTTTCTTTTAATTTATGATGGAAGCTAATATGGACAAGTCTCTCTTTCTTATGGTAATCCTTGTCTTTGTAAGAAATCAGAGCACCCCCCCCCCACCTTAATTTTTCCGCATTGCATGATAAAACAGGAAAGGTTGAGTTTAATTGAATTCTCTTTTTTCTGTTGCATTTCTTGTTACCACTGAATGAATTTGTGTCATTGCAGCACAAAGACAGAAGCTCAGTTGAACGTTGTCATTTGAACATGGCCAGATTCAATCGTGTTTGTTGTTAGAGACCTGCTTTTCATTTGAAGTGTTTAAGATTAAGGGTCTGTACAGGAGGTGACTGACTCACACACCAATGTGTTTCATTGTGAACGTTCTTTATCACTGGTAATTCTTTCAAAATCCAATGTCAACATGTAAAATATGGATATTTTGCTGATGGCTAAATGTTATAATTAATTGTTCAGCTTTTTTCAAAGGGATAGTGTTCTTTTATTTCTTTGCCCACTTGTCAGATTCAAAGTAATTCCCCTCTCTGTCCTTTCCCCACTTATCCTCACTGTGGTTATTTACTTTATCTCCCTCTCCTTTTCTCTCCTGTCCTGCCTATTCGCCATTCCCTTTCCTACCCTCCACCCTCACTCTCCCTCACCTTTTCTCTCAATTTCTTTAATCGTATCCTCTTTCCCTTACCCTCTCTGTTTCCATGGCCCCGTCTTTGTCCTGCAGTCTGATTAAAGCAGGCAACAAGCCTCCTCCAGCCACGCCAGGCAAACCCAAGAAGGCTACCACCTTTCAGGAGTTTGAGAGCATCACAAGTGACGCCTGGGATGTTGGGGATGATGACGATGAGTTGCTGGCAATGGCTGCACAGAATCTTAATATCGAGGTGGTTATGGAGACAGCAAATAAGGTGAACAATTTGATGCAGTGGCTTGCTATAAAACAATTAAGCCTGATGCATATGTTTCTGCCACACAGGCTAGGATGAAGGACAGGTGTCTTACACACTAACACAACAAACAATGTGGATTTTTGTCAATCCATTAAAAAGCACTTTCATGTATGTTGGCACCTTTCAAACAGCTTCCTGTTCCACTACATTTTCAACTGCATAGAGAGAAGCATGTTTTCATGACAGTATAATCATAATCAGTTGCTTTTTTCCTGTAAATGGCGGTAAAAGTTTTTTGGAAGGTTTGAAATGAAATTTAGGTGACTTTAGGTGACTACTGTTGCTTGTGTATAAGACCCTTCTTGCCTTTTAAGGTGGATTGATGAAGGATTTGTTCTTCTGTCAACTGAACAGGTGATTGAGAATCACAGCAAGCAGCAGGAGAGACAGAGGCAGGACGACACAACCGAGCTGGTGCAGAGAGAAGAGGACGCTCAGGAGGAGGTGGCCGCAGAGGACGAGGAGGAGGAGGACGATGATGAGGAAGATGAGGACGACAGGGCGGGGGAAGGAGAGGTGACCAGCCCAGAGGTGTCGTTTGCCTCCCAGGGCAGCCTTCACACTGATGGCCGCCTAGTGAAGTCCCACAGCGAAGCTCCAATTGGGTCCCCTAAAGGTTAGTGAACACCACTGCTCAGTGTCCAAAACATTTCCTGGCTCATCTTCATGCTAAAAGCTAGGCTGCTTTTACATTTAGTGCACCGGTGTCATGGAATATTTTGAAAAGACACACTGAAACACATTTGTAAGTAGAAGACAGTTCTCAACGATAACACCATACCTTACTGTACGTTTTCCCTGAGTCTGCATTTAAATTTTGGTTAATTTTCTGCTGTTCTTGTTACATTTATTTTACTGTGACTATGAACTATGAGTTAATTCGGTCGGTTAATGTATCCTGTATAAATAAGTGTTAAATGTGTGGAAAATAACATAGGAAATGTCACCCTATCAACTTTTAATCATATTCAGGATTTTAGTGATCAACTTCATAATTTACGGTGATTTTTATAATTTCTTTTGTTTTTGGGGTGTGTTTATTTACTGTGGTCTCACAGCTGCTTTGTGTCACCACATTCATAGTATCAAGTTTCAACAGAACCATCCCAGCATTCAAACAGCACAGAATTTTTGGCAGATGTTATTATTATTGTTACTGAGAGGCTGCCAATGTTGTGCTTTGATTAGACTTGCTTGTGGTTTAGACAGAGTGTACAGTGCTCAGCACTGACACAGTTTCAGAACGAGCAAAGACGAGAGCCTTCATAATGACTACATTAAGAATTTTTTTAAGATAGTCTGAAGTGTTGCAAGTGATACTTATTTATGAATATTAGTCAGACTACCCTGTTATCCCACTCGCTCATAGTAAAAAAAAAAAGCAAAGCAAGTGAAGAGCAAATGTTCATAATTATCCCTGAGGCATCTGCTTCTTGCCCTTCCTTTCCTCTTATATGTAAACATCAGATGAGAGAAGAAAGAGACAATTTCCTTCCTCATCTTCCTCCTCTTCTGTTTCTGGTCTGTTTCCCCTGAGCACCTTGTTTTAACCCTCTAGTACGCAACAACTGCCCTGTGTCATCCTGTTGTAGCTGTGTCACTGTTCAAAACCTCTTCCAAATGTCAGTTGTGAAGAGACAGTTCTAGTGTTGCTTCGTTGACGCCGTACATCGTGAACGCCTGGCTGACTGTTGTCCTGTCTGTCTGCCCGCTTGTCCACCATTCTACCTGTTGCTGTGTTTAGATACGGACAACATAGGAAGTCTATTGCCTTCAGGCAATTTCTCTTATCTCCCAAGAGAAGACAATGCACAGGCTTGCATGCACTGCCACATGTACAAGGATATACAGGACGACACCTTTGGCACCTCTAGTGAGAATATTGCAAAAACACTGAAGCTTACAAACCACCCTTAATACATGGACACTCACTATACTTGGCAGGTGGGCAAACACTGTATGTTTTCACTGTAGATTCTCCTCTCCTCTCCTCTCCTCTCGAACACACTAGTCTAATTAGATAATGGCACACTGCTTGGCTTTCATTTGTGAGGCCCAGATAAGACACTCTCCGTATACTTATATATATTATGTACTGATACTTTTGCACTGTCCATCCCACTTCCCTGTAGCTTAGAAAGCAAGGGACACACCCCCACATTCACACAGAAGCTGCTGGTCATTGGGCTCTCTGAAGCTTCTTTTGTGCTTTTGATTTTTCTTAAAAAAAAATTACTCTGCTACTGTAATAGTCTGTAATGAAGGGTTGGGAAGTACTCTGTATTTGTGTAGTCATGTATTTTTTCCTTCCCTCCTTCCAGTATTCTGTGACTGACGAGCGAACATTACTAACTTCCTCTAACTTGGCTTTTTCTTTTATAGCCCTTTAAAAGTTAAGTTATTAAGTGGACTGTAAAAAGGACTTATTGTTAAAATCACACAAAAGGTTCCACCATGATAAAGGTTCCACCACGATGAAGCTTCTGTCAGCTTTAATAATCTTTTTTAATTTTTGTAAGTGCAAATAAAGCAGTTGAGAACAGATTTGTAGCTTTTTATTTGGTCTTGTTAAGTCTGAAAAGAATATTAAAGTAGGCAGCGTTCCAGTTTTCTTAATTGCTATGGAGTGTTTGTGTGACTACACGCAGTAAATGTGCCGCGCGGTTTGCTCGAACACGGGGAAACGTTGGTAGTGCTGTTCACAGGGATCTTCATGTACTTTTGCTTCGTGCTCTGTGTGACACTGGAGGAGGAATATGTGGCCTTCAGCACATTGAATGAATGTGTTTGTCTAACCATTATAAAGACTTCACGGCTGAATCAGAAATTTTGCAACAACCACAACTGCTGGCAAATGTATCTACATTCACCACCAGCTTTCTTGGAGCTGTTACAAAATGCTAAATGACAGCAGTGACATTTGTTTCTAAATTTTGGTTATGATGTAATTCATGACACATTGCTATTTTTAAATAAAACACATTAGACTTGTAGATCGGAAAAAATATCAGCTCACTTAACTTGAAAATGCAACTCTTCAACTTCAATTCGATAAATAGCTAACTAGTCATGGGAGGCAAGCCAACGCTTGCTCTGCAGATACTAATCCATGTTATTCGCATAGTGTCACCTCACTACTCCTTAAGTTAAAGCCTAGTGTAGGTTGAGAACAAGTAATCAAAGTTTAACAGCAATACAAAAACGCTGGACTGAATAATGTTGGACCTTTTGGACTTAAATCTGGTACACACATTCCTCTCTACCTACGGATGAATTGTGATAACTTTGGTGACCCTTTAACGTTTCATCTAGAACCATCATTAAGTCAAAATGTACTTTTGTTTATGACCAAAATCTGCAAAACTAATGACATTTCCATCCGCTGTACTTTGTTTTGACTGAATGTTAGCATGCTCACACGCTAAGCTAAGATGGTGAACATCAGCATGTTAGCGTTGTCATTGTGAGCATGTTAGCATGCTGATGTTGACATTTATCTTGGTGTTTAGCCATTTTTATTTGATTCTACATAAGATCTTTAAAATCATCCGTCTCCAACGTTGCACTGTTTCCATGTTCTGTATTTACAGATGTTCTCATCAGTTTGACAAAAAGCTATAGGCCATTTAACATGGCCACAAGCTCCTGTGCTGCATCATCTGAAAGCCTCCGTTTCTTTCGAGTGTGTGCTTATGTAACTTCTTGCCCTCTCTCAACTCTTTATCCTCCCACCAGATGCAGCAGGTGACCATGCAGCCCTCCACAGACAACGGTCTTTGCCCCACCGGCCGCCCGTCATCCCACTTGTGGCTCGCATGGCTGATCAGAACACATCTGGCACCCCGGCCATGACCGAGAGGGAAGCATCCCGTCTGGATAAGTTCAAGCAGTTGTTGGCTGGACCCAACACAGATCTGGGTAAGACACACTCTTCCAAAAGTCTCTGCTTCTCTGTCGGTTTGTGTTAAAATGTGCGCTCTTGTGAAGTCCACTTGTCTCTATATGGCTCTGTCTCGCTCTACATCTCACTTGTCCTCTTTTGTGTATTTTTGCTGTTTTTCTTTTTGCTCTCTAAGCTCTTTCACTTTTTCATTTCCTTGTGCTCCTCACTCTTAGTTTTCCTCACTCTGTCTGCCAGCTGTGCTGCGCTTTTAACGATGTGAGTGGGAAAGTCATGCAGCCATCTGGACATGCAGATTACAAGGGGGAAAAAATACCACCAACAACAAAAGCAAATGACAGGCCTTTGTTCTAACCAAGCGACAGGCCTTTACTGTTTATCCAACCCCAGAGACTTTGTTTGCTAACACTGCCACCCCAGTGGCCATGAAATCCTTGCAGACCTGCCTCGTTACAGCTGACTTTGTGTCCTTTGAAACTAAGTTTTAGCAACTGCTACGCACCAACTTGTCGACAAGTACTCTACATCAAACTAGTTATCAGACAAGTTTGTGGATCGAGCCTGTCTGAGTGCACATGTTGAATGTTAAGATCCAGCCAGTTAACCGATTTATCACTTATAAACAGAATGTTATGTGATGAAGTGCTTATGCTTGCCGTTAAAGAGTAGTAGTTGCCATGAATCTGAAGAGTTGGTTCATCTTTTTAAAAGCTAAGGCTAAATATCACATTTCGCAGCAGCATCTGCAGTTACACCCGCACTGAGGGAGCACAATGAAACGTATGTAGATGGTTGCCTGCTGAAGTAGTCTGATATAGTCAAACATCACAGTTTTTATTCAGGCAGTCTGTAAAAATGTCATCATTATAATTGAAATGATAAAAACTGTTGACATAAGCTGCAGAATATGCATTTGAATATTTTGTTCCCTGAACTACCAGTCAAGGGCCTTCTTCGTGCTGCCTTACTCAGTCTCAAGTGCCTGAATTCCTGCATTTGTGCAGGCTGCGAAGGTTTGTGACCAAATAAATATAGTGCTTTAAATTTAAGTTGGAAGTGTGTTCCCATCACCTCAGTCACGTTTGTGCAAAAGCACAGTGTGGATTGTGAATCTCTGTTAAAAGCCCTCTTGGGTTCAGATCTGTCCTGTGTTAACATTAAGCGTGTGCATCTTTTGTCCTTGGGTGGGTTATTTGTGTTTATACGGCATTGTGTGTGTGTTTGTGTTGTGTGTGCCTGACACAACCGGAGCAGGAAGTGAGACCAAGGGAGAGAATTGACAAAGTGATTTGCTTAGCAAGAGAATGGGTTATGTGCCTGTCTAAGTACCCTAAATGTGCTACATACAAACAGGGCACGTCTGGGATATTTCACTGCAGAAATGACACCGTTAAAATACTGTAGCATCCAATCTCGAATGGCGGCTGTGGTGTTAATTTACCAGAACTGGAGATGCTACCAGGCATTCATTTGAGACAGGCTATTATTAGAAACAAACCCTTTATTCAGATTTTAAAGTAGACATATATTTGAGTAATAATCTTCTCATTTTTCTAATCTGCTGTGTTTGTGCTGTTTGCTGTAAATGCAAACTCAACACTTCCTCTGTCTGTTTCACATTATAAGCTGTACAGTGTTTCAGAGGGCATAGTCCCGTTACTGGAAGGCTTTTATTTTGAGTCCTTTTCAGTATTGACTGGCTGATACAGGATTTTTGCAGCAGATATCGGTATAGATATTTGAGCATTTAGAAAATCCAGTAATATATCAGCTGAGGCTATTTTGTTTTACATAAACATTTTTTTAAGGATCCCTTTAGTTTTACATTAAGTTATTAAATAATTGGGGCATTTTACAGGTGTCAGTGCTTTCTTGTGGAGAAACTATGTAGCTGAGACACTTTCTAAATGACCTCAAACATATGTGGCATTTCTGTACTGACATTTCTTGAGGATTATAAGCTGCCATATATATCACTACCGATATATTTGCAATATGCAAATATTGTCCTATATATTGGCTCGGCCAATTTATTTAATTTTGCTGAAAGTGTCAAAATCCACTTGAATTACGGTGCATTTCAACAGGAGGCCTAGAAATTCCCTCAGCTATTCTTCAGTACATTTGTTATATTATTAATGATTAATGATAATCACATTTGGATTTGAAGTGTGTGAGTTTGTACCCCTTGGTGCTACTGCTTTACTTGCCACATGTATATTACTTTGAGGTACACACACTTCGGGCATTGGCTAAGGTCCTAAATTGTAAATGCTGGATTTCATTAAGTTTGAATGGCCTTAGTCAGCACAGTGCTTCACCTCTACGTGTGATCCCCTTGAAAACTTTTGGAACAAAACAAACTGGTTCACAAGTCGTCAGCGTTAGTCAGCGGCGGCTGCGGCCCGCTCGGGCAGAGTGTATCCTGTACATCAGCAGAGTGTCTTGAGATGTCAGCCCCCATTAGGGCCTGCCAGGCATCACAAGCCCACTGTCTAAATTTAGTTTAGTCTCTGCACCATGATTAGATAGCCCAGAACGGGAGAGCCATGCTGCCAGCAGCTGGCAGCATGAACGATGAACTTCATTCATAGGACATAATTAAGTGAAGGATTGGGGAGGTGTTTGGGGTGGGATGAGGGGTGACAGGGGAAAGGAGAGAGATAGGGGCCGATAAGATAAGATGAAACTTTAATGATCCCTGTGGGGAAATCGGGTCATTGAAGCAGCAAGGAATGGGATACAGAAATCACTACCATCTGAAGAAATTTGAGCCTAAATATTTCTGGGACAAAAGTAAATAATACCATTGCTTGCTCGTAGTTATGAGTTGTTTTCAGGCCTCAGTTTTCAGTTAAGAGGAAGATGACAAGATGGATTAAACTCCTTGTCCTGAAAGTGGAGGTCATTGTCTCCGCACACAGTCTGCAACACATTTACACAAATTCCCACACATACCAGTGGACACTGTCAGCGTAGGTGATGCCCCCTTGTGTGAAAGAGAAACTTGACTGACTGTCCTTGAGTTCGAAGGAACGGGGGGCTCTGGTTTGATCCATTGGTTGGTTCCTCACTTGAATGGTGTAATTAATTGCAGAGGCAGCTATGTTTTTGGACCAGGCCCCCCGACGTGTCGGCTGCCAGTCTCTGGAGTCCACCGGTGTGTTTGTCTCTGTCTGGCTGTATTGGTCAGTGTGTGAATGTGTGTGATTTTTTTTTTTCTTAAATGACAGCCCTTAACTTAGCATTATAGCTGCCTCCTTTTTGTGTTACAGCCTAGTTAGTCTTGTCAGGGGGTGTAGCAGAGAGCATTAGGCAACATAAAGTTACGCTCTTCATGCCTCGAGTGACATGAAACTTTGCTTGTGGAACTCATAGTAACTGTATTGAATTGTAGGTGACTCCTAGTTTCCACCTGTTTTTCACACTTATCAGTGTGTTCTTTTTTGTTTCTTGATCATGTTAAATCTGGCAAACTTGCCTTCATGATCTCCTTTACATTCACATCTTCATCACCCCCCCCCCCCCCACATATCTCTCTCCCCCTCTTCATTAAGCCTTGCAACAGGTTGTGACAGCAGTCTGTTTAGCATGTAAGGTCATGCAGAAGGTGATGACCTGTGCGTGTGTGAGAGTAGGGTGATTGATGTCAGGTTGATCTCACCTAATTATTCGTGATGTCCTGAGGCGAGCCTGTCTGTTGAGTGAACCTGAACACAGCACCCACTAACGAACGCTCAGTGCAGACGGAAGGATTTCGGCTGGGAAACTGAGAAAAAAGAGAATAAACATTCTGATTTAGCCAGTTCCTTTGTGGGTTTCACTTCTTGTTAATGCAACTGCATTATTTGTAGAAGGCTGCAATATTTTCACATAAGCCAGAGTGGAGAAATATGTTTGAATATTTAGCCAATGACTAGAATTTCCAACATAAGTCAACCCAATCCACAACCATTCTTTTGAGATCCTGGCTGAATGGTTGAAAACTGAAAGCTGAAATATCTTAAATGAATATAACATAATGAGGAGGTCAGGAACTAAACATGCTCTCCGACTAGAGGAAAAGGGGTTAAATTTAGTTCCTGCAGGATAGTTCCAGGTGTAAAAAAGAAAAGAAAAGTCAAAAGGGACTTGTGTATTGTAGTGCTGATTGGTGACAGCAACAGTCCATGACATTTTCACTGCATGGCAGCATTGAGGGGAAACATCTTCACAAATGCAATACTAGATGGTCTAACATATTTTCTGGAGTTTGTAATAGTTTTCAGCTCTTCAGTTTTCAGCTACTAAACAAAAACTCTGTTCAACATTCAGGATGAGGTTGTGTTTTTTGTACGTGATTTATTTTGTGCGTGTGTTTGTTTGTATCTGTCATAATGTTTTTTTTCTCCCCCAGACTGTGTTTAGTGTCGAGTACTTTCTGCAAGCCACTTGCTCTATGATGGGCTAGAAGTCACAATGCCACATTTTACAGACTTTCTGCATTTCTTTTTAATTGATTCTAAAACCAAGTGCTGGTATCTGACATCAAGCAGTTATTACCGGATGGCAGAAATACTGCTGTTGCTATGGCAATGGTCCTTTCCTCTCTTCTCCTTCTTGACAATATATCCTTAGTCTTTCTTTTACTTCCCCTTTTCATTAGTTCCTTCCCTTGTTTGTTGCTTTCTCTTCCTTGTGTTTACTTCTTGTGTGGTCATTATGTGAGGCTACCTCGCACATGTGCTCCCACACATGAACACCTACGGTCCATTGCCACCATAAATAATATAAGACATCATACAAACACACAAACTGCTAACCAACAATAAGAAAACAGACAATACGACATATAACTGTGCACAAGAATGCACTCACACGCTTCCTTTCATTGCCTAGCTGCCTGTCGGTGTGTCTCTACCCTCTGTTGGGGGTGCTGCAGCTCTTCGTTACACCTCCACCGCTACAGTACACCTCTCCCCAACTGCCATCAACCTTACTCACTGCAGCAACTATGGTGAGGAGGCCTGCTGCTTTCCGCCACAGTCGCTCGCTCCACACTCTGTAGTGCTACAATCCACAATCCTGTTACACAGCAGCCGCCATATGATAGGCTTACCATCAGCACCATTTGCAAAGTTAATAGCTGCCATCAAAGTGGGACATGTAATTCAATTTAACTCTATCCTAATGCCTCGTTTGAAAGCATTGTCCATGTGTGACAATTTCCGAGATGTGTGTCACAGGCTTGGAAAGTGTTGAAGAAGAGATGATGCAGCATTAGAGCATCCACGTGGGTACATCTCTGGGAAATGTGGCACTGTTGCAGAGAGGAAGGGTTCCATTTGAATTCTCAGTAGAAGCGCTCTCCTTTATTTGAGACGTCAATAGTGCCCATTTGACGAAAGCTAGAGAGCAAAAAAGACAAAATGCACTGTAGGTTGTTTTCTGTACAAATGTCCTATTTTTAGAAAGTGGATGCTGCAAGAAATCTGAAGTCTTGAAGTCACTGCATTTTGTTATTTCCCCTTTTATTTCTGCTTTTAAAATGGTACTACTCCACGTGGTTGTTCCTTGCATGGAAACCATTCTAATAGACAGTGGTATACAGTATGTGTGTGTGTGTGCATGACTGTTCATGTGTGTCTGCTGCCTCCCAGCACGTCCCCAGGCAAAAACACCTGACTTAATAAGGTTGGACCAACCTCCAGCTGTCTCCTGTGTCAGTAGCCTCTCAGATTGTCTGGCTTAGTTTATTCATATGTTACACGGTGGTTTTCCATGTGAATTTTTCATCCTTTCTTTTCTAAGAGAAGCTTGACTGAACACACTTTACAGTTTGCACCTGCTCTCTGCTGAGCGCTGGAAAGTGCTGCTTTATGTGTAGTGGAAGACATATTGTGTCCACTGCCAACAGTTTCAGTTTAATCCTGAAATTCATCATCTATATTTAATGATTTACTTAGTTGGGGTTGAAGAAAAGAATGATGGTTCCATTTGACAGCCTGACTAGAGGTTTGTTTTGATCAGTTCTGTTAAGTCTACCTGCAACCTTAATTGTATTATAAGTTTATACATGATTACTAATACAGCCCTATGTCACAGGCTTTCTGTTCTTTCCTCAGGGATAACAACAAGGTTAACAATTGTTTTAATACCACTACTAGGGACATAAGCTGTAACCTTGGTAATGGTAAGCTCATGTGAAGATATAAAATGTTTTATTATCAAGCTCCAGGTTTCAAGTGACAACAGTGAAATGTCTATTTTGTTTTTCCTTTCATTATCAACTAATCTACGGATTATTTTCTCAATACATCATGGGGTTTTAAAATGTCAGCAAATAGGAAAATAAACATCCATCACAGTTTTACAGAGGAAAAACAGAAAATATACACATTTGAGAAGCTGGGACCAGTATATTTTCTTTTGAAAACATTACTTAAATGATTATTTGTTACTAAAATTGTTGCAGACTAATTGTTTCAGCTCTATAGTACTGTGGGTAACATAAGCCTTTCATAGACAAATTATTCTCTCTAGTAATTTTGGAAAGAACTTTCTATTATTGGGTTTTTCAATGGCAAGATTTTAAGTTGAATGTGCTACACTGTGGGTAACAGATCAGATGTTATCTTGTAGCCTTCCTATTAGCATTACTGTTTTCACTACCAGTTGCACTGTGGTAGCTCATTATCCCCGATTCATTTAGCATATTAATGAGGTTTTTTTTTTTTTTTTTATAAAAGCTTAAATGTGGAAATGTGTTCCTTCCAATGTAACCGGTACCTGGAAAAGCAACATCTGAAATTCAAAATGTCTGCATATTTCCTTTTTTTTTTTTTTAATGCCACCAGGTCAGATATTTTAGAACCTGTTCCACCCAATCAGTTAAAGGCAAAGCTAGCTTCAGGTATTTGACGATACATGTCTGTGTTATAGCACACACACACACACACACGTTCCCACACCTGTACACTAATACTATGCTCGGTGTCCTCTCCCAGCCATCTGGGCCATCCATCAGGCCTCCTGAGCAGGTATAATCCGGGGGGGAGTATCTTTTTACAAGAGTCCCATTAGTTTACGAGCCGTCTGCTCCGTGGCGCCATCACTTTGTCCTTTAGATGAGTTAGACCGTTCAGGACTCTCTCACAGCATTCAAGGTTTATGGGAGGGGAGCTTAACTTTTTAATACACTGCATGATAAAGGTGTCTGTCCTGATTGTATTGTTTTTCTGACCTCACTGACAATATAGCTTCAGATGACAGTGGGACAATGCCTGCAACAAGGAACGAAGGGAAGGCATTCACCTTTTTCCATAGCAATATTATTAAGACTTTCATGGGTATCACACAGGTGCTTTGTGCTTTGGAGAACACCTTTGGCGCACATTGCTGTTGTTAAAGCAAGAGTTGTTGTTGGAAACTACATTATTTTTAAACTTGTGCTCTACTTTTACAAATTACTAATAATTAACTAGAAGTTTTGGAATTGGTCCAGTAAATCGCTTTCGCCGGCATAAGGATTACTTTACAATGTCTGCCAACACTATGGAAAGGATCCCTGCAGAGACCGACC
This sequence comes from Gadopsis marmoratus, assembly GCA_036023855.1. Lineage (NCBI taxonomy): Eukaryota > Metazoa > Chordata > Actinopteri > Centrarchiformes > Percichthyidae > Gadopsis > Gadopsis marmoratus. The sequence continues at coordinate 37,265 of JAVQJF010068357.1, forward strand.
GTTTGTTAAAGCGTAAGAGAAACAGAAAGGCTCGCTTAAGGAAAAGTCTCGCTCTGAAATCTGTGAAAGGATGAGTTTTCCTTTCCACAATGTTGTCAAACACTTTGAATAACAGCCTGAGCATGTCAGTGGTGAAAACAAGCACTTTTACTGGACGTACCTTTCACGGGCACATTTGCCCCAAAGCATTACATTGCTGCCTTTTCACGGATGCCTGTGGAGGCGTTACACTGGACCAATTCCAAAACTTTAGTTAACTATTAGTACCGGAGTTTCTCTTTTTAAGGTTTAGGCCCCAGTATATGTGAAAACCTAACTGCTGCAATCTTGATTTTGGATTTGCTGAGGTAGCTCCTACTGCAGAATACAAACCCCAGTTTTTGGCAGGTGTGTGTGATATTCACGTGTGTGTGTATGTGTTGCCGAGAACCTTGTGGTGTTTTGCCCCAGTGGTCGCGCTCCATCTGAATGATGCCTGAATAGTGCATGGCTCCGGCCCGCCAAGCGTCTTTCCTCCTTCTCCCATCAGCCTCCTGCTCAGCCAGCACTGACTGACAGCACCTCTTCGCTCCTCGCTGTCTTCCATTCTTCTTTCTGGCCTTCATACAGAACATTGCACACAGGCAGGTAGACTGACTGACTGACAGACAGACAGGTAGCCAGGCAGACATGGAATGAGTGCAGTTGCACACCATTGCATACACACTTACAAACACACACATACACACACACACTCATTCTTCCTCCATTTGATTTGTTTTCTCTCTTTCACAAGTGCCTCATATTGCGTGATTGCTTATAGTAAGAGCCCTCACTCGGCCAGTTAAGCTCCATTGTCCACTCAGGAATAAAACAGCCCTTTATGAATGCATGCGTGATTCTAGTGGTGGCACTTGACTGTTTAATCAAGTTCTTAATGAGTCCTTAGATCCAGCCCCAATAGAAAGTCAAAGTCCTGACGTCATGTCCAGACTGCCCTCTGTTCCTTGTTCAGATTAAATGTCTTTCATAGTTCTTCCTGAGGAAATGAAACATGTTACTGCGGTTCACTTTTCACATTCTTCGACAAATTCTCACAGCACTTAGAAGTTGAAACCTGCATGCTTTTAAGTTTAGGAACGATTCATTTGTCAACATACAAAAAACTATTCCCATGAATGTTTACCAGTGTGGACAGCGAGGGTACATCATCGTTTTGTTTTGCCTATATCCATCACAGAGCTGCAACGGGATTAACTTTAAATGATTGAATTTATCAGCAAATATTTTGCACAATAACAATATTTTTAGTTTTTTAATGCAACCATTGACTGGTTCCGCTTTCTCAAAAGTAAGAATTGAATCTGTCATATATGATGGTAAATAAAAAAACTTTGGGTTTTGGACTGAAAACACGCAAGTTAAATCACCTCGGGCTTTAGGATATTATGAAAGGTGTTTTTAACTATTTTGTGGCATTTTAGGGACAAAACGGTTAATCGGCGAATTAAGAAAAATAATGGGCAGATTAATCTATAATGGAAAAAATTGTTAGTTGCAGCCTTAATCCAATGCTCCCGTCTAAAGTCATTTTTTCTTTTTAGCTGGTATCTCGGCTGTCTAAATACACTGTCTGAACTTCCCACTTGACTCGCCTCTTCTGTCGAGCCGTGGCGTTTGTCTAGGGCTCATGAGAAATGGTGTTTTTAAAAACCTGCTAAAAATTATTTTGATTGGAGGTTTTCTTACTTCTGGAACCAAAGCCTTCGAAAATGTGTTATGTAGCCAAAATGTTAAAGAAATGGTCCTCTGACCACGTGTAAGTGGCTCAGATCCCCATGCAGGCAGAGAGAATCTGGGCCAGAGAGGTGAATCAGACACATTCTCTCCTCCCTCAGCAAGTACAGTACAGTACAGTTGAGGTGGCCTTCAAGGAGACACCCAACCCCAGCTGCTTCACTGGAGCTGCTGTCGGCAAAGGTACACGAGTGACTGTACTGGGAAACTCCACATTGTGTTCATTTGATATGACCTTCGCTCGCTTTGTAACTGCTCTCAGGCTGCTGTTATATAACACCTTTGGTTATCTTGGCTGGTTAAATGAGTTTTAATGTAATACAAACATAATATTTAGTTATATTTTGCCCTCTGAATGTTTCAAGAGTCATTGAGCATTCATTACCTCTGTGGGTCCCACATCTGAGCAGCTGTTGTGGGTGTTAAACAGAAGGTACATGGTGTCCTAATCACCCCCTGTGGTCCCCAGCTTAACTCCAGCCAAGACAAAGTGCACCCCTGTACGTTCATGCATAATGGAATACAGTAGACACAGAGAGGAAAGACTAGCAGCAGTTGCCCTTGAGTTGCACGTTTCTGATGTTACAGGTGTTTTTCATGCCAGTGAGGACTACAGCTTCCTCCAGGGTTGAGACGGTCCCTCCAGACCAATCCCCTGAGGTTTGTGCCTGCCAGCATGATAAACACCCACGATACTGATCGCACTAATTCCAAAGCATGTATATAATAATGTGATATTTTACTGGCCCCAAAGGGGACATTCTGTTTCCTCTTGCCCCCGCATGCACTATATGTATACTTTGAAGTGATTGCCTGCGGGGTGAATTGACTGTAAATTGAGTTTTTGCTTTAATGAGCTTTTTCTGTAGAGACCTGTTAAAGGAATGTCTTCATAATTTCATTGAGTAGTTTTTTTATTTTTGTTGTACAAATGACTATGTATAGAGGGGAGTGACAAATTTGCTGGCCAAAAATGGCTTGTTTGCATTGTTAACTTTGTTCAATGAAACTGACGGGTACAGCTAGTCCCTCGTCGCCTCCGGGACAGTTGCAGAAACTTTTTTCTTTTTCCCGCCCACATTGTGACAAGTGCCTGCTGAGCAAAAACAACAAATTCATTTTCAAAATGTCATGAAATGCCTTTAATTTATTCCGGTGGAGATAGGGCTTGGCTGTCTCATTCATAATGCACAAGAGATGCCCTGGAGAGTCAGATATGTTTTCTGAGAGAAGAGCTAGCCTCACACTAATGAAACGACAGCTGCAATTTAGCCTGTACGTCAACTATGCTCATGTCGCTCTGTCTGTCTCTGCCCACTCTGGGAAATGGAGTTTTATTACTCAGAAATGATTTCTCAGGAATTGAAGTTGAGATGAGTACGGCTGTATGGTAAGCATTTCAGAAATAGGGCCAGGGTTCCTATGAGAGTCTATTTGCATTAGAATAAAGCCTCACCACAGAGTCTATTTCACAAATGGATTATGGATTACATATTCCCATATGCAGATCTCCTCTAAAAGCAGCATTTTAGCCCAAAACTAATTAAAAAGTGCGAAACTGTAAGAATATGATGAAAACATCTTTCCTAGTAAAATTCACAATTGTCCTTTCATGTACTGCACCAGTGCAGTGCATCAGTACTCTGACAGGCAAGCTGTGGGTCTATAAGTCATCCGGGCTCACGTTGGGGTAACTGTGATTTGGATTCTGTAGTGGTCCGGCTCTCTGCTGGACAGTGTTTGGAAGACAGCAATTTTCAGGAGGAGAGGCTGTGTCTGCGGTTTTCTGTATATGATATATAGGTCCAACGGGCACATCTGCTTGTTCTGCTGGCCACATGGTGCCAAGTAAATCTTTGCCCTTTGCCCTTGCCACACGCTTACCCACAAACAGACACCAGCATAGATGCCTCTTGAGTGCAAACACTCCACACACAAGCCTTTCCTGCAAAGCAAAGTGTTTGACCAGAGGGAACAAGGCTTTCTGGAGATCACTGCAGCATCAGGATGTAAAGACCATTAGCTAACTTGCCTCACTTCCCTTCACCCCTCCTCCCTATAACCCCCTACGGTGAGATTAATGCCAGGTGGGGGAAATATAACATAGTTTAATTAAGCCCGAGCTCACAAGATTCATGGACTCATTTCTTTGTCTGACAGTGCAAATGAAGGTTCAAAGGGTGCAAGGCAAGAGGAGAGACACTCTTGACTAGCTGTTAGGATCGTAATGAATGTAGCGGTGCACATAGGATAACGATTTCACCTTTAAAGACTTGGACTTAGTTGTAAATGGCTTCTAGTTAACTTCAATGCGGCTGTTCCACTCTACATGTGTAAAAGGTTGACGTCATTGCGAGCAGCCTAATGGTGCATTCAGACATGCGAACGCACACACACACACACATTGGCGACAGAGTTTGAAATATGTATAAATGCATCCAGCAATGGGGACCTTTGAATGTTGATTTGGACAACGGATGCACACACACTTTGACATGCAGTAGTGGCAGTCCATAGCTGCTGAAGCATTCTTTCATGAGCTTGCAAGACAGGGTGTACACAACACAATGCCAATCCATCTTGCCTGCACTGCCGTCAATATTATACCATGTCAGTAACACGAGGTATTGCATGATAAAGAGTTCTTCCCAATACAACAGAAAACTAGCCTTCTTCATCCTTGTCAAAGCATGTTGCCTACATTACTCACAATGCAACGCCAACCGTCGACAATTCAGTCAGAGATTTGAGTATGTTATGCTAGTAGCTGCTAATGTAGCCTCAAGCTGCTAGCCTCAAGCAGAGTCGAGGAGCGTGCTACAGAGGTTTGGTAAACTCAACTTCTTTTTAACTCCACACCCCCAGATTTTTTTTTATTTTTAATTTTCAAACTTGTAGTCTTCAGCCCCAACCGACGCTGACTCAAGTGACATAACTGGAGGCAATTTATCAGATTTTGTGCAGCTCCCTCTGGAGCCACAAGAGGCTTTATATAACTTTTTCACATATGAAGATGTACTCCCCAACACCTGTAAACAGACTTTGATCTGTAAAATCAGTAGAGTTCCCCGTTAAGGGCCTCATAGTGCCAATCTGGCAAAATGAATATCAGCATGTGTGTTACAAGCACAGTGCTAACTCTATGTCTGTACTCAATATAACTAGGTAGCAATACTTCCACGTATTACCTTCCACTTGTAGCCCTGAAAAGAAGGCAGGGAAGGAGCAAAGAGGCATGGAGAGAATCCATGGAAAACCTGCACCACCTTTGCAACTTTTATGGTGTGTGTCATGTCTGAGTGTTTTTTTTAATCTGTTTTTAAATGCGTCTTGCTGCTGCACAGGTAACCTTGGGGTAATCGAAACCTTCCCATACTCTGGGGCTCTGACTCCCTCCAAACCAACAGAGCCATGCTGTGCATTAGATCACTGTATTGAATTTCTATATAATTAAAGTCACTGGGGACAAGGTATGGGAGAAATTTTAAGTGGAAGATGCACAGGAACTGTAGTGAATAAATAGCTACTCCCATCAGCTGAACAAGCTCTAATGCATTTCACTCAATTTAGCCAATGGACTTAGCCCATTGCTGTTTAGCTGATTGCTATTTCCTGTTCTGCTATCTGTCACTGACTCTCCATTGCATTTGCCTTGAAGAACAGGCATGGCTGAGTCATTTGGCAGCACTAATCAATATCGTTCACTCTATGCGAAGGGCTTATCAATTTCCAGCCAGTTCCTTGAATAAAAGTGGAGGAAGAATTTGGCTTATTCATTAGGTACATTTGTTTCTTTTTTTCCCCTCAGAAAAGTATGTTAAGGCAGTGCCATTTCATTTGCACGGAAATCAATTTCCCCTCTTCCCTTCACTCTCGCAATGCAGGTAAAACAGTGGCAGTGCAATTACAAGTGAAGAGATTTCCATTGGTTTTTTAATGTTTGTCTCAGTTTAGCTGTGGCATGTTGTCTTGCTGAATGCTAATGGGGGGTTTCATAGACTTGCAGGGCCCGGGCAGAGGGAGTCCTATCTGTGAATAATGGATGAGTTAATGTTGGCGAGAACTCATCCAGGAACCTCCTGCTTCTTAAGAAATACTGCTGAAAAATGCATGTCATATATCTTGAATATCCTAAGCTACCTGGTCCTTGTAGACAAGGTCACTCAGTCATTTCACTTCCCTCTAGGAGCAGTTATTTGGGTGAAGAATATGTTATCCAAAAATAATTGAAACCGTTTGAATTTCTTGGGCATCTGATGAGGAGGGCCGTTTCCCTTCTGAAATGTTATATGAACTTGTGTGACTTGGCTTTTACGTCACAGCCCAAAGGAGGGCATCGTGTAGGCCAGTGGAACTGGGTGGAGACATTATGGCTTAAGTCAGGTCAAATTTGAGCCCTGAGCAAAAGATTGTTACAGTCTTTTTGTGCAGGGACATTATATCCTACACCTTTAGTGTAGTCTAGTTATTATGTTCGGTTCACTAAAAATAGGATGAAGCAGAAGACACAGGCTGCTAAATACCATAAGACAAAACATTTTCTCTTGCGTCACCGTTGATCCCTACACCGACCCATTCTCTTTTACTGTCAATATGTGTGTTAAAGAGAGAGGGGGACATGGGCTTTACATTAAGCCATATTTTCTGGCTCTTCATGGACCCAAAGGGAACTACTCTCTGCCAATTTAAGAGTTCAATTTGCAGCTTTCCATCAGATTTATTTTACATTATAGACTGCCGGCTCTCCCACCCGACCCGGAGAGAACGTAGTTAATAATCCACTTCTAACCCATCAGATAATTTCAGTGAAGAATAAGGGAGACAGGAAGGGAAGATTGGACAGTGAAGACATGGTTGGTTGGTAGGTTGATTGATTGAATGACGTCCAATAATGACTTAGTAATCCAATAATGGTTTGAAAATGTTTTTTATTGGGATAATTTGCGTCACGGTAAATTGATTCCTTTTATCGCAGTATGGCTATATTTGTTAGCATACAAGGTCATGAAGAACATTAGGTCATTAAAAACTGTTATTGTAGAATTTTAATGTTCTCGTGTCATCAACTCAATGACTGACGATGAAAGTGTGGGTGTTGGCAAATACACATTAATCATGGTGGAAGGTAGGGAAAGCAATTTTTATTTTTAGAGACAGAAACAATAGAGAAAACGACTCATTATGTTGGTTCTTCGAGATGTCTTTTTTTCTTAATATGTTTCCCAGGTGAAACATGAGAGATTTTTCTTTTTGCACTTCACCCTCAGTATGTCTCTAGCAGTTTATTGCGTCATTCTTTATCTGTGATCAGAAATGTTCACAACACGGGAAGGGAATAGAGCTCGACAGATTTTTTTTTTAGGCTGAGGCCAGTATTGATATTTGAGATCAAAATCTCAAATTCTCTACGCTGTAAAAAAATGCAGTGTGATGTTGGCCATGCGCCAGCCAATGAGAGAAGACCCCAAATCTACAGGGGAAATAATAAAATAAATCAGTTAGTTAGAATATCAGTTAGCTTTACACTGGTCCAGAGTGTGTGGCAATACCTTTCTTTGTGATCAATATTTGAGTTTAAAAAATTAATTAACAATATTTTCTCTACCAACTTTAATTTTCCAACATAAACTCATAGTAAATAGTTGTGATATGGATTGCTTATATTTTGTAATACGGTATATGTGACCAACATATGTGTTGAAAACTTTTTAGATTTAAACATAAACTCAACGCTCTCTGGTGGATAAACTATGTAACTGGATTACCGCAAACATATCTTTGGCATTTCTGTACCACAATCTGTTCTTTATTAGCATATATGCCCATATGGATATATCTCTGATAATATCAGCGGATATTGTTGGCCCTTGGTCTGGCTCTAGAGGGAAATCAAATTATTTTTGTTAACTGATGTTTGAATCTAATATGGACCCTCTGGTGTTTTTGTTGTTGTTTTACAGAGGAGCTACGGAAACTCAGCTGGTCTGGAATCTCACGCCAGGTCCGACCGATAACATGGAAGCTCCTTTCAGTAAGTTACATACACAGTAAACAAGCTCACACACATGTTGTACATATGTACGTTCAGATACCAGCAGACACACACACAACAAACACTAATTGCGTAAAATACAGACACACTCAAAAAATGCCTATGTAACCTCACACGTAAACCAGCAAGTGACACTCAAATCATTCATTCATCAAATGGACACACACACACACACACACACACACACACAGATAAAACCGCACAAATAAGATGCATTACGGAGGATCTTAGGCAAACACGCACAAAAAGTTGCTGTCATGTTCTCTCACCCAACCCCCCTCCCCCCTCCCCTTTTTGATTTATGAAGTCCTGCTTTTTTTTTTCCAAACTTCAATAGGGAAAATGAATTGCAAGGCACAAATAATTTATTCATGAGACGCTCTGTGTGTTTACTCATTAAGCCATTGTTGTGGTGTACAGCTCCTAGTCTGCAGAGAGAAGACTGGCTTTTTGAACGCTGTGACTCTCCCATTAATTACTGCACAATAGTTAATGTGGCGCAGAAAAGATGTCATTAAAGGTGTGTGTGTGTGCCTGTTTGTGTCTTTTGGTGGTGCGAGGTTACCAACTGGGCACTTTAACCATTAATGGCTGCTTTGTTTGGTACTCCACTAAAGTGAGGGCCCATAACGGTGTATGAAGTTACAAAGCAATGACTGCAGTGTGTGTGTGTGTGTGTGTGTGTGTGTGTGTGTGTGTCCGTGTCTGGGTATTTTAACTAATGTACCATAGATAACACCCCGTTAATGGTTTGTGTTGCTCAATCATGCATGTTTGTCTTTCCGTGTTTATGAGTACATGTTTATACGCAGTATGTATTTATGTGAAGAGAGTGTGAACACTGCCGTGAACATTGCTGTTGCAAAGCACAGCTGCCATGTGGCCAGCATACATGATGTTTTGACCGCCTGAAGGAACAAAACCAGATTCTAAAATAAGAGTAAAGAAAATATAAGAGGAAGAAATGAGAGGGGGCGATAGAAATTACAGGGTTGTAGGTTAACATTATAAACAGCGACAGAGAAATAGATGAATGATCCCTCCCTCACAGGTTCGTCCTCCTCTGTTACCCAGCAGTTAGCCTAACGGAGTGGTGCGGCATTTTTGGAACTTTGGCTAGGCTGTTTCCCCATGTTTACAACCTTTTATGCTAAGCTAAGCTAATCATAGGGATCCCTCAAGCCTCTCCTGCAGGAATCTACTTGTCTGTTGTCCAACCGCATGCTCAATAGGTTACCAACAGCTGTCTTTTTGTAAAATAAAACAAACAAATAAACCCTGCTAACTACATGGATTCAGTGTCACGCCCTCACCCTTCTTGAAGCTGAACTAGTTTATTTCCTCAGTTCAGGAGACCGTCTCATCACATGAACTTTCTGTCTGTTTTGATAAAAGCAGATTAGCAGATTTAAATGCAGTATAATGGAATGCAAGTCATACTCATGTGTGTCCAGATTAATTTAAATATATAGGGGGTGGTTTTTTTTGACTGCAAACTTAAGATCCATATCTGAAGTTTAGCCCCACCTTGAAGGGTTTTCAAGAGATTTCTAGATCTTAGGGCAGCGTGAATTATCCCAGGGTTAAATCCAAGGCTTGGATTAAAGCGAAAGTGGGCACAGTGTCAAAAGCACTCATATCTGCTGAAGTGTCATAACACTTGACTCCCTTAACTGTCCTGCCTGTGGTATGAGCCAGTGGCAAAATAGATAGGAGGGATCAGGCACGAAAAAATCTATTCTCCTTCTGGCACGCACGCACGCACACACAATCAGACTCGCAGCCCATGCTGTATTCCATAAACTTGGCAGAGGCACCTAATAAAACTTCACTCCAGTGGTGTCCCTTGTGCCCTTCCCCTGCTCACCAACGTGCACCAACGTATTAGATTTTGTTTCTCCCCTCCAGCAGTCATGCTTGAGCCACGCTCTTTCTTTCTTTATCTGACAAAGGCGAGAAACAAGTTTACCCACTGACGTTGGAGTTCTGTAATTCTCCCCCAATGGCCTGCATTTTACCACCACATCACAGGAATCGTCCATAACTGTCTCCACTGTTATTAGCCAGTGTGGAAATTAAAAGCAAGGAGCCAGGTGAAAAGCAATTTTTAGCCTCACTGGATAGCTCCCTCTACCTCTTTTCACTATTTGAACACGAGGCGCCATAGGTTGCCCCTGGCCTCAGAAACACATCCGGTTGAACTCCCTATTATTTCAGAAATGATAGCGACTCGTATTTCATTATTTTAAAGAGCACTTTGTATCCGAGCCTGAAGGAGAAAGGAGAAATTAAATGGGTTTTCTGCGTTGTGGAAGAATGTCAGCCCGTGGCAATATGTACATTTGCTAATGGAGTGTGGCTGTTAAATGTGAAGTGGTGGGAGAGGAGAAAACTAACTGGCTGTGGAAATATTGATAAGGCTAAAGGGTTATATGAGATGTATCAGGAAGTGGTGGCTGCGGGGACAGATTTAGAGATTATTATGTTGAACAGTTACCTTTCGACAGGACATATAATTATATCGCCTGAGTGTAAATAACAACGTGATTGTTTTTTCTCTTCATTGATGCAGACTCCCTCCCTCGGTATGCCTGCCTATGTCTGTAACCTTACAGGCATCCCACACCTTGGCTAAATCATTTAGTTCCATTTTCAGTTTATACACTTAGTGACTGTACTACTACTACTACTACTACTGTAGTTCATAAAAAGTGCCTCTCAATATTAACAACTGAGAGCCGAGCAAATAGCTTTTTGTAAACGGATCCATGACCAGGAACTGAAAGATGTTACCTTTGTGTATGTGTATGTTTGGTTTGTCTATCTGTGGGGAAATGCACTCTGTGCATTTGATCTACTCTAACTATTAAGCGTAGGTTATCCTCAGCAGTGAAGTTGTGAAAAGCAGCACTGGCCACTGCACAGTATCTGTTCCTCCTCCAGATTACACCACAGGCGTAATGACTAACTGAGGCGAGGATGCCATTACATTTTTTTTTGGAAACTTTTAGACCTTTGCTCCAAAGCATGTAAGTGAACATAAAATTCCACGCTGAGATCATTTACATGGGCAATAATAGAATTCTGGTTATTATCAAGTTTTTAGAGTATCTGACTTGGAGTATTATGTCTTGCCACACATGAACACCTAAGGCTCCATTCACACCAAATCAGGTGCTGCGGCGAAAATGCTAACCCTCCCAATAATTTGAACATAGGTAGTGTGTTTGGCTGCGGTGGCGGGGACTGCAGGAAGTGCCCGAAAAAGGAGCAGTTTAGAGAAACCTGGATGTGCTGGATGGAGGACCTTATCCAGGTCTCTGATCATTCTTTGCCATGCTTACAAGTGGATAGTAGTTGGTCACTAAAACAAAAAATATGATATATGAATATGTAAATTATGCAATGATTATCAACACCCCAAAATTGAAAAGAAAGTCAGACTTTGGTAATGCAGAGGGCACATTCTGTTGTCGCTCTTGTTTACTGGTAGGCGGGTAGAGAAGCTAAATCCAGCAGAGTTCAGGCAGCCAGGAACCAAACTGTGTTCATCCTGACTGACCCTGACTGTTGAGGTCAGTACAGCAATGAGTGACTGAGATGTTGAGGCTGTTATTGGTCATTTAGTACAACCACACATGCAGTCTGGGAAACATTGTGTAATTTCACCAAACACTATCCACTAAAATGAGTATCTGAATAAATCTGAGGTACAAAATAAGCAGTGCAGTTGCAGAATCATGCTTTATTTTATTTCTGCAAAGTTTTAATAATTGTAGATGAGAGGCAGTGAGTCACGATATGCAATTGCATTTGTTACCAAAGTCAAATCATGTAGCGAATCCTAGCTCACCACCATGTAGAGACACAGTGACAAGAGCAATTTTAAAAAGAAGCAAAGTTTGGTTTGTTCAACTTTTGCTGTGTCCGTAGTGGGACAGTTTGTTTCCGGGCTGCTTAAAGTTTTTAAATTCCCCAAATGGGTAAGCATATTCCCTAATTTCTTTCTTTTTTTTTTTTTTACTGAAGTGGAGGATCCATTAGAGGAGTAGATTGATGCAAGGAAGAATGAAGAGATGAGGTTTATATGGACTGATTTGTACCACTGGCGGACCTGTCATGCATTCATGCTTCACTTTCAGTCCTCCATCGCTCTGTTTTTCTCCACTCACCCTTTTTAACCAGAAGGCCACAAATTAAATGAAAATTAGTCACTCCGGTGTAAGTACACTTAGATCTTGGGCACTTAATGCACTTTACTGTGAGATGTACTATGTTATTTTAGTTCTGTTTTCTAAAGGAAAGGCACGCTGCTTTTGCAGTTTGCATCCTTTTCCTTCTAACCAGTTATTCTTAAAACATTAACAGTTATGTGAGAAATTACAATTACTTTGCAGTTTATTACGGCCTCTGTAATGTTCCTTTTTTGATATGCTTCATTAGTAATAAAGAGTAGTAATCACAGTGTAGTGTCTGACACAGTCTATGTCCTCTTTATAGACTTCAAATACCCCCCGTGTGTGTGTGTGTGTGTGTGTTTGTGTTTGTGTGTGGTTCTGTCCTATCGAGCAGTAATGCAGCTGCAGTGTCATTGACCTCCACTAAGCTTTCCATTAACCTTCAGCACACACACGGTCTTCTCTCCCTCATTTGGCAGAGCATACATAAACACGGGGCCCACTGTTTTGGAGCTGGCCTGTTGCGCGGACGCGGTTTGTGTTTACGTGCAACAGAGACTGTGGAAAAAAAAAAAATCACAGTCAGCGCTTAGCCCCATTTCTGCGGGCCACAAATGTGAGTGTCTGGCTGACTGGCAGCACCGACCAAGAGACAGCAGCCGGTGGATGGGACAGGAGGTGCGGACGAGTAAGGAGTCTGCCTCCTTCAGAGTGTTTTGGTAGTGAAGGGATGTTTTTTTTTCAGAGCTAGGAACTGAGTTCACCAGATACAGAGGATGAAAAATACTTTGAGTGACGGTACTGTTGAGAGTGGAAAAGATCGACGTGCTGACAGGGAATGTGAAATGTGATGCGTGATGTGTGCGTTCATAACGTGCACATACAGTATGAGCGTGTCGAACCACGGAGTTTGGATTCACTGAGTAGGGGTTTGCATGTGTTAGCAAGGTTGTTGTGTGCAACAAATATGCCTCTAGACTCTCTGGGAAAAAATATTAAAAAAACAGAACCTTTTTGTTGTTGCACTTATTGATTTTCCTCCAGACAGTTGCCCAGAAGTGTGTGTGTGTGTGTGTGTGTGTGTGTGTGTGTGTGTGTGTGTGTGTGTGTGTGTGCTTGC
>JAVQJF010068361.1:0-37548 GCA_036023855.1 Gadopsis marmoratus
AAAGAAGCGCCGCTATGAGCAGCCCGGCGACCTGCAGCAGCCTCTTCTCTTTCCGCCTCATCTCTCCGGGAGGAAGCGAGTGAAGCGGCGGTGGGAAGCAGCGAGACCCGAACCCCCGCCTCTCGGAGCCGAGACAACTTTCTGTCTGACTGGAGGGAAGGAGGGAGGGGGGCTGCTTTCAAGCTGGCTCTCATACCCTAACAGACGTCCGGGCAGGACTTTCAAAATAAAACCCCTCATAAACTGTAGTAAACAAGACTTTATGCTCCTCTACAGTCAGTCAGGTTCTCTTGGAAGTAGCAGGGAAAGGTGACACTTTTTAGGCTGTAGACTCCAATTTCACAATTGAAAACGATTCACAACATGCCCATGAAATTACATGCATTTATATATACATACGTATAAAATAATTTCCCTGTCGCCCCGTCGGGGGGGTCTGGTCTGTTCCTCCTTCCAGCTCGGCTCCTCTACCAAAGGCCTGTGTCCAGGGTCCAGTATCGTAGCTGTCCCTAGGACTGCACTCTTCTGGACAGAGATCTCGGATGTTGTTCCTGGAATCTGTTGGATCCACGCTTCCAGTTTGGGGGTCACAGCCCCGAGTGTTCCGGTTGCCACGGGGACCACAGCTGCCTTCACTCTCCACATCTTCTCCAGCTCTTCTTTCAGCCCTTGGTGTTTCTCCAGCTTCTCGCGTTCCTTCTTCCTGATGTTGCTGTCACATAGCGTTCCATGTTTGCCCTGCCTGCTCGCATCTTACACGCCGCCGTTATGTGCTGGCTTGTGTCAGGGGCATCTTTGCACAGTTTGCACCTAGGGTCCAGCCTGGTGTCGTAGATCCTGGCCTCTATTGATCTTCTGCTCAGTCTGTTCCTGTGCTGCCATGATTAGTGTGTAAGCAGGCTGTGGGTCGTTACAATGAAAATTCTACTGTACAATTTTGAAGGACGCCAACTGTTAGTCCAGGTTCTGAAGGCAGTGCTCTGCAACTGAGGGTTTGGAAATATTTTCATTTCTGTCTGTTTCGTTAAGTCATATTTAACCACCACTTTTATTTTGATTTAGCTTGTTCTGCACACTCACTTCCTGTTTCCCCTCTCTTTCGAATTTAATTGATGCTTTTGTTTTGAAGGGTAAATCACCTATCTTCCTGTGGTTTTTATTTGACTCTCTTCATCAAAGGTGATGCAGTATTTGATTTTGAAAGAGGCCTTTCTTGGAGGTGTAATCCAGTGGACTATGCCTCTGACAAACTTCGTTCTCTGAATTTGGTGCTTGTTTAGAACAAAAAGTGTCTCTTTCACACTGCAAACATACAAACATGTTGACACAGTAGTGGATAGAGTAAAAGTAGACAAATGTAAAGGTAAAACAAAGCAGGGAAGTAAATATTCAGGCTCTAGACTGATAATAATCTATGAATCTATTCATTGCTTAGGTTAGGTCCTGTTATATTTTGAAGGACCATTCTCTAGTCACTATGTAATGCTTTACTTCCTGCATTTGTTCAGTTCTGCCAGTTTTGATTAGGTTCACCTGCATTTCATCACTCACCTGCCCCTGATTCCCTCATCAGTCTCTCCCCTGTATACACCGGCCCCCCTCCTTTGTTCTCATTCGGTTGATCCTAGTTGTCGTGTTCTTGTTTTTGGCTGTTTTTCCTGCCAGTTGCCTCCCTGTACCTGTGTGTAAGACTTTTGTTTTTGTTTTCTAAACCCTTGATCAGCTGGAGCCTCCCCGTCTGTCTGCACTTGGGTCCTTTGCAAGGACAACTCACCCTTAACACTCAGTACGTCTGTCCCACATGCACAAAGATCTGAAACAAAAACACATTTAGCAAATATTACGCAAACATATATTATGGACATCGTATGTGCCCAGTTTGACATGTTTGTCCAACAGGCCTCAACATTAATTTCCTAATAAAAAATGCATTACTTCTTACTTAATTTGCACTGTTTTGAGTTCCGTTGAAGAGAGCTTTACATGCATAATTTTTTTTTCATTATCTGTATTTCCGTCGTTCCTCTAAAGAGGTGTGTTTATTTGACCCGTAGGAGCCCATTTTACAGCCGAGTTCATCGGGACAGAATGACGCCTCGGTAATTGCTCATCAGGAAAGTCATGGCCCGGCCCTTTCTGAATGAGCTCTGCTAATGGCTTTCAGCTCAGAAGAGTCCAGCGGCCTGCCATCAGAGGATATTAATACTGGCATTCCCTATGCTTTGATACTCTGCAAATTACCTTGATTCTTTTTTCTTTTTTTTTCCCTTTTTTCCCCCGACCTCTTTCAAATCCGCACAGGGCCTGTGACACGAGCAGGAAGAGTTATAAAGCGTAAATCCCCGCCACATTCAGAGGTTGCAGGGTTCATCCATAATTCATGCGAGTAGACGCTGAACAGATTGAATTGTCACAACTGAGGCTGGTACAGATGGAGAGAATGAGAGCGGAATGAGCTGTTCGCACTCCCTCTCTCTGAGCATCCAGAGCAGGAACAGAAAGATCAGGATTGGAGGGGGGGAGGTCCACTCTGTTAAACAATGTGACTAATCTTCAGCCCACACACATTCATTCTGCTGTGTATGTGCATGCCTGTCAAACACAAGGGTTAGAGGAGATTAGGGAGATGCTTGACGGGTTGAAACGAGGATTTGCTCATCGCAGAGGTCAAAGGTTACAAGGAAAGAGGCAAAGGGGCTGCCGCTTGAGACAATAATGAATTGCGGACTGTTAAGAGGTTAAGAGGAGGACTGAGTTTTCTTTGCTGTCGGACTATACAGCAACGCGAGTGAGAGTTACGTTTACAAAATCTCATTTATGTCAGTTGAACAGCAAGAGTGAATGCATGAACTCCCAAATCTGAATTGAGCGAACTGGCTGAGAGGGTCAGGCACCTGAAGGCACGTGTGAATACAAAACCAAACATACAGGGCAAACGGTGGAAAAGGACAGTTGGAGTTGAGTGGAGTTAGAAAACGTCCGTGTGCCAGTTGTTCAGAAGTACTCTGATCAGATTTTGGCTATCGGATTGGATCAAATCGTGAAATCGGGTCACATAATCCAGTCTTGGTTCTGATTTGGATCAAACCTTCAGCATGTGCTGTTCAAAGCCTTTGAGTCGGATTGGGATTATCCTGAGTCCAGCAGAAGGGTGGATTCAGGAACTAAATGTAATAAAACTTTAAAATTGGTCAAATAATAGTCACAGTTTTCCTGGAGACAAAAACAGATAAATGTGGGCAATTAGTTTTGTTCCAGTAGCTTTAGCTAAACTAACATCTCACCCTTCTGTAAGTGAGAAGCTGAAGTTCTCCCCGAGGAGAGGTATGGAAGATTCTTTCTGCCTTGCAGCATAAAATGACCACGATATGGATTATCTGTGCGGATTTCATAAAGGATTTGATCAATACCTGCGACTGAAAAACAGCTTTCCAACTTCAGCGTTCAGCCTGCAGACGCTGTCCCATTGTCAGCTGCTCAGGATGAATCCATGAGGGTAAGTTCATTGTGAGGGTTTGAACTACGTAAACCAGGGGTTCCTGAATTTGTAGCTTTGCTACAACAAGCCGGTTGTGTACATATGAGCTGTTGTCACAGTTTGTGGGTCCACCAGTTCAAAGAAAGACTAATTCATTTGGGAAGAACTGATTGATTATACATTGTTAATTAATTTTCTGCATGACCGATTCATTAATTGATAATAGTCTCTATCTAATAGTTAGGTGATCGGCAGAAGTCTTTTTTTTTTATATAGCCCAAAATCACAAATTTGCCTCAAAGGGTTTTACAAGAAACCTCAGGAGGGATCCCTCTTCTTCTTCCCGGACAGGCAGACATGCAGTGGACAGAGTAGGCAGGAAAAACAAAAAACCCTAACCCAAACGTGTTTGGCTTTAGGAAATTCTGACGGACAGATTTTCACTATTTTAAAGATCAAGAAATTACCTTAAAGAGATCATCTGTCACTTAATCATTCACAATGATCATTGCAGCTGTAAAAGCAGTAATGTTACTCTTTAGATGCAGTTGCAGCACGCAACATAGTAGTATGACTTCTATGTCGTGTGTACGATAAAGTGTATCTATATAACACAACATTTGGCATTTTGGGCCAGAACAATACAATTCTAAAAACATCTACCACACACGGGAAAATAACGTGCACCCTCTGACTCAGCTACAGGTTAGGATGTACTTGAAGTCTGGGATGTGTGTCCTCTAGCACACACTGTTATCTTTTAACGAACGTCAGTGACACCATACAAGTGCCGTATTACTGGTGGTGGTGAGCACATTCAAGGCCGAAAAAAACGCTTGCAATCAATCACCAACGCAGCCTGCATGGCTGGAAACAAACTCCCATAATGAAACTAACGCGCTGCTTTTGCATTCTTTATGTTGGTGATAAAGAGGCTGGGGGAGCACTCCGTACACAAGTTAAAGTGCCCTTTTCTTAATGCCATGAAATGGTAATTCACCAGAGGAATTACCATTGCACATGGCAACACTGAGCAAAGGAATCTCAGGCATGGCTGGTGTGCTGAGTGGAAAAGTGGAACTGAAGCAGAATTGTTTTCTGCTTCCACTTTGCTATTCTCATCTGATGCTTTCTATATAATTGCTCCGCTTTTCTGGCTAAATCTGTAAGCGAGCAATCTGTCATGTGGGCAAGCACAGGAGAGTCCGGGGAGGAGGTTCATCCCAAAGAAGCCATAAAACCGCGACAATCGCGCGCGAAGCCGCCTGCCCGGTCACGTCTATTCAGAACAAGCTCGAGTCGAAAGTCAGCCAGAATGATGCTTTCAAGAGTCAGCCTCTGGTATTATGGCGCCATTATATCTGCAGTTAATATGCTATATATTTATATACACTGTATGTGAGTGGATCTGTTACTGTTTAGATCTGTGCAAAGAAAACTAAGGGTTGTCCATGTTTGCTGTCTTCCTTACGTGTCACTGTGCTGCCCTGCACCTCACCTTACGACAAAGGGAACAAGCTAATCTGCAGGCTTTCGGTACGGACGCATGTATGCATGACTGACCAGCGTGTCCATACTGCTGCTATTATATTTGCATGTTTGTTTTGAATATTTGTACGCAGGACTCCCTGGAAAGGAGTACTGGCTGCGAGTGGATGAAGTAAATTGGACTGAATCTCTCGGGCTTCATTTGTGTGCTTGCTGTTAATTAGTCATCAATGACAACGCGCCATTATTGTACTTCATGGGCTTGTTTGTAAAGCCCCGTTTCCCAGTGCTTGGGAGTGGAAAGTTATTTCATTAGCTTCGTGTTGGCAGCTGATGTTTGAGCAGTAACACTTTACTGTAATGCCCCCTATTAAGCGTTTGCAGCCAATACATCAACACCTGAAATTGTCCTTATATCTGTTAACAGTTTTACAATTATAACATCCCTTATGAAGCATGCATAAATGCTTAAATAATAAAAAAAATGATATCACAGCATGTAAACATTTAATATCCTAATGGAACACATTCCTGCATTTTATACTGTGTGTGTGTGCGCGTGTGCAAGTCATTTGCAGGCCAGTGACCACAAATCGGTTCATCGTTAACTTTAGGGCATTTTGGTTATTTCTTATGCTTCGTCCAGAGCTTTCAGCAACATCTCGTGGCCTTCATCAGCAGCTCAGGCAATAAAGCGTCGCCAGTTAAAATAATAGAAAAGCTGACTCCTCTTCTCTGCAGTCATACAATCACCATCAGTCCATTTTGTTGCGCGCGGCCAGCCAAATCAAACACTTCCCATCCTTCCTTCTGTGTAGACAATAACAGAGGCTGCTCTCTTTTGTGTGTAAATTAATTATGCGCCATCAGCATTCCCCCAGACTCGTGGTGCAACTTGCAGCGAAAGAAAGATTAGCTTGTTGCATTCCCCGAGCTGTTCCTGGAGCGGTGCCCTCTGTAAATCTGTCTCCTCTGCACGCGCAGTACTTTCTACATCCCTTACATTACACTGACTCTCTCTGTAGTTGTGGATTTACCTCGACAGCTTTGGCTGTTTCTCTACCTTCCTTAGAAATGGCACAGGCACTGCCAGGTGGTCATATACCGGTCTTTCAAAAGATAGATCATCCAAGTTTATCGTCTGCTGTGCCCATTTTGAGGCTCCTCTTGGTGGTTTTTGTTGTCCTCCGATGTGTCAATTATGGGCCCCAAGCAGTTCATAATGTGCCTTTCTCTCTCGCGGTGATGTGAAATTGCCGACCTCAATTTTTTTTGTCAGACTTGTTGTTTTCTTGCATGAGAGTGTGTTTCATAAATCACCTTTTGCTCTATTTTATGTTTTCTTTCTGCGCACCAAAAACCCCGGCCTGTCCCTCCCAACTTACACAAATCTCAAATTGCGCCAGTTTTGTCCTTTTAGGACATGCACGTTTGATGTCGAATTTCACGGCGCTTGTTGCCTTCTCAATGTTTACACTGACCACCTTTCATGCAAGAGAGAATGGCCGTGTCCGTGTAGGCTCAGAGGGTCAGAAACTGTATTGAAAAGTAT
The DNA here is from genome assembly GCA_036023855.1 of Gadopsis marmoratus. Taxonomy (NCBI): domain Eukaryota; kingdom Metazoa; phylum Chordata; class Actinopteri; order Centrarchiformes; family Percichthyidae; genus Gadopsis; species Gadopsis marmoratus. Next base: position 6,519 of record JAVQJF010068361.1, read on the forward strand.
AAAAAAGTAAAGCGAGAGACTTCTGCAACCTTAGTAAAACTACACTCTTTTGCACAATAGGTGCGAAACAGGACAACTCTGAACAGAGGAGCTCTTTCCCTCTCAGCATGCATTTAATGTCTGTCGTGGTGTTTGTTTTAGCTTCCTTCTCACCTTCCCTGCGAAAAGAAAGGAGAGCTTTTACTCATTTTCTCCCCCCCTCCTGTGTTTTCACAACCCATCCTTGGAGTTAATTGCAATTGTAAGGAAGGACAGAAATGAAAAGTAGAAACAACCTTTAAACAAGGCAATAGAAACTAATTGTGCAGCCCCCCCTCTGGGCCAATATGTTTCTTGTCTGGAAGCACCTGTTCAGGGATGTCAGTGTCTGTTTCTGCAAGTGGGTCTATGAGCTCACATCAAACCTGTTTTCTGGTGTCAAAAACCCCCGAAAACAAACTCGTATAAAACATCCAGAGTACATCCAGCCATTATCGTCCCATCCAATCATCAATGGTTAAAACAAGATCACCATCATCGCCATTATGTGGAAAATGGATCCTCGGCTGAGTCATCGACAGTATGGCAGATAAAATCGTTGTTCCCGCAGAGGGGAGGAGTTCAGACTTTCCGTACGGAGGACGAAGAGGACACGTGTTGCGGCCTGTTCTTGCCCCCCCCCCCAGTCGAGAGATTGCCAAGTAATAATAGAAAAGGTAATAACTGAATCTATCGTGGAATTATGGAAGCGTTTTCCACAAACCCCAACGCAATTTAGCTTCCTAGGGATGTGCGGCCGCTGCTGGGCTTTTACACAGATTGCTGTGGTGTTGTCATTGGATGTCAGCTGATTACAGATTAAGGTACCCAGATATTTGTAGCACTGAAGCTGTTCAATGAGCCGTCCCTTTATAATATGTCTGTCTGGGTGGGAGGTTCTTCAGCTGTCTCTGTACAGTATAGTAAAGGTGATAGGACACAACACGGTGCCATTCACCCTGCACGTTTGGAGCTATTTACCAGAAAATCTAAAATCCTCAACAATGCTACAATTAGACAGTAAACTCTCAACTGGCTCTGGATTGTGTTCTAAATCAGAAAACAACAGATGGCCAAGGTATTCAAGGGATTTAAGAGTTTAGTTAAGACAAGAACACCAACATCAACCCCTCTTCTTATCCATCCCTCACCAGCAGCTCGTTGACAAGCTTTGATTTGGTGGTGCTGTATTTCATTTTTATTTTTCACATCATATGTTGTTATCTGAAGATATTCAGTCATTATCCCTTTATCTCAGGATAATTAATCTGTCGTTATATTTATATTAATATTGCAGTTGCGTTTCCTTAGTAACACTGAGAGCTTTTCCTGCTTTTAACTCGGTAATACAGGTGCTGCTATGTAGGTTTTCACACCTACCCTGTTCGGTTCGGTTAAAACGAACCCTGGTTTGTTTGCCCAGTTAGTGCGGTTTGTTTGGGCAGATGTGAACACAGTAATCTCACTCGGGTTTGGATTGAAACAACCCCACCAAGACCCTTTAGACGTGGTGGTCTCGGTCCGGTTCCAAACGTGCTCTGGAGCAGTTTGTTTGTGGTTGGGAACGTTATCCGACCTCGATCCGGAACGACCAGGTGTCCTCTTCACGTTTGAGCTAAACGGCTCCTGTAGCCAGATGAGCTTTGCATTGTGGGATGCGGCAGAGCACGCAAGCTGTTTCTAGTAGCAGCAGCTAGCCGGAGAACAAACCAGCAATGTTTCTCTCACAGAAAGATGCACTAGTTGAGAACACAGGACCTTCTTCCCACCCAGACACGTTCTCACCTGGTTTGTAGTGATGCAGTTTAAGTCACTTGGATTTTTCCCCATGTGAAAAGAAACCGAAGGGGAAACGTTCCAAGTTATCAAACTCATCAACTGATTCGGACCAAAGAAAACTAACTATATGTGTGAAAACGGCCTTAATCAGCCTCAATTAGGAGCAAAAGTGGGAGTATGTCCATCCAACAATATGGTTCTTTTTCTCTGCGGTTTGTTATAACCATCCAAAACAATACAGCATTTTCTTTTTCTCTCTGCCACTGATTTTCCATCTGTCTCCTCTGATTGTCTAGTCTTGATGCTTTATCAACCTCTCTGAGCGGCAATCATACCCAGGCTGCCTCATTTCCCTGCAATCCAAATACCTTCATAAAGCCTCTTCCATAAACATAGCCAGCCCATCAACTTCTCCGACTTCGTCCTTAATACCTTCAAATACCATCATCAGCCTCTAAACAAACAGCGGCCTTAATGACTTGGACAGATGGTGCTGCCAATGTATCTACCTGAGGTACCCTAGGGACTTGACCTTCAAAGTTGAAAGATGTTGAATGCTGTATATAAAGGACCAGGCAGGAGGTTCTGCACATGGTATCCAGTAAAATAGATTGTGCCGACCATTTTCAGTGCATACACTTGTACATTAGTTGTACGTGTGCTAACCCCCACCGCCCTAAATTACTGTCGCTACACCTGCCAAGCTTGCATTCTTGCACAGCACATATGCAGCTTGCAGCAGATTCGCCATTACCTGAGACATATCCATGTGTTCCCACTGCTAAAATATGAAAACACCAGTCTGGCCGGACTGCATGCCTAGCCAAGACGCATCGGGAGGAAACAAGAGCACGCTGAGTTATAAAGTCTAAATGTAAGAGACAAAGCAAACGGAGGGAATAAAAAGATGAGAAATAAGATCATGCCTTCGTTGCTCCAGTCCTTCTACAAGTGCCTTGTCTTTGTAATCGAATAGACATACCAGATACTTCAAGTCAAAGAGAATAAAGTGTGTTTCGGCTTGAGCTTCTATCTATTATTCATTCAAGTCAAATAATGCAGGACCTCATCCAAAGCTCCGGAGGTCTACTGGGACAGCGGCTACATGTTCATCCAAATGACTAGCAAGTTCTAAACCTTAGAAAGGTTGTAGTACGTGAACTCAAACTGAATAGTAACTAAATGTGTTTCTGTGAGCTCATCTGAACTAATTAACTGCACTGAGAGGAAAAAACGGAAAGACAAATGGATGCATCTATATGAGAGTGATATCAAAGCTACCAAATAAACAGGAAGGTCTGTCGCTCATTCCGGAGTCGTGGTTTGATATTTGGGAACTTGCTTCTGGTGTTTTTTCACAGCAAAAAAAAAAACATTTCAGAAAACCAAAAGACACTTTTGAACTGTTGTGCAGTCAAATTAAATCCTTTGATCATCATCCGATGTTTGATGTTTATCTTTAGTTCTGATACTGATTACAAATATTATAATAATAATAATAATCTTTATTTATAGAGCACTTTTCTAAAACCAAGTTACAAAGTGCTTCATACGGGCAAACAAACCACAAGAAACACAATAAAACAAAGTAAAAACAAGCAAACAGACAGTTAATACAAATCAAGAACTATGAGTAAAAGCTTTCTGATAAAAGTATGATGTTATACAGAATCAACAGTCAGCTTTGCCTTCACACTTCTTCTACTTAAGGCCTCTTTTCTCCTGGCAGTGTAGGTGCTTTTCCTTCAAACAGTACATTTATATACTGTGCAGAATTAAAACCGCGCATTATGTGCTGTCTTGCTTGCATTCCGTGTTAATCAACATAATAAAGTGACGTCGATAAAGTCGCAAAATGATGATACAGGGCATATTTGAATAATGTTCACTGACAACGTAAGTGATTTGTTCTTCCTACAATAACCGTTGTTTTACGGTTGTGTTCAGGCTCGAAGCACGCAAAGCTTAAGGTTTGTTGTCCTGCGTAAATGTTGAAAAAGTCACCATAAGACACATGTTCACTGAATTTCACGCAGGACTTCAGATTCATGCAAATGATACACATCCGCCCAGTCCACCTCGAAAAATATGCATCTCCGACATGCGAGAAAGTAAAGTAGTAGTACGTAGTTGTGTGCAATGTCTGTATTTTAACTGGAATCATATTACCACAGCTATTAAGTGCTTATTTATTTATTTGTTTAGTGCAAATCGATTAAACTTCGCAAGAATGGTCCAAATTGGTAAAGCTGAGACGGAGACATCCGGACATTTAGTCCCCTAGTGTGGGTCAAGCTCCAAAACCCCTAAATCCTGCACTTCCCATAATGCAACACCATGTTACAGTATGTCCACGTGTTTCAGGAGCAGATCATGCTGGTGAAGAGAAGAACTTTTTTAAACCTTTCAGCAGAGGAAGCCACGGCGCAGCATCTAATAGACTGCTGCCCCGACTTCTCCTGCTGCTCGGGAACTTTTCCACTTTTCCAACTTTCCGGCTTGATTTTCGACGCCCCAAAGTGATTTTGACACATTGCAGGTGCTTGGTGTGCGGCTGTGTTTTTCTCTTCAGCTGTCAACACGTTTGACAAAACGGCTGGGACGTTGGGCAACAGAGCTTTTAAGTGACAGGCGGTTGTGTGCATGATGTGAACCCTCGCCGGGCGGATGAAGCTGACAGCGACGAGCTCGCAGGCTCGGAGAGAAACAGCTTTTAGATGACATTTTTAGAAAGCAAAAATAAATATGAGATTCAGCTTTGATTCCTGCAGCTGCAGTCAGGCTGTTTGCATTTCTTACATATTAAAACTGCATTTGAATCAGACAAATGCAGTTTGTTATTCCATCGCCAAAGGATGGCGATTTTAGCTGGTTGGCCATTCAGTCACATGTAAGTTAGTTTCTTCTTATTTCTTTTTTTTCCTCCAAACGCCGTCTTTGCGGCCCTCTTTCTGCTTCTGATTTGAAGCTGAGAATGAACCTCACGGTATCTGCTTCAGAGCCTCATCTGCATTAAACATTAAGTGGAGACATGAGCTGCTCAGGTGCAGGGAGACGTTGGTCGAAATTAATTCATGAATGATGGAGTGTTTTTCCTTTTCCCCCCCATTCCTTCTTTTTTCTTTTTGCCTTTTATTTCCCTTGTGATTTCTCTTCGTGAAAGCCGAGCAAAGTGATCGTTTCCATATTGAGAGAGAGTTTTTCCAGCAGCTTTCATGTGCGAGCCGAGAATAGCCTGCGATGACAGTTTATGCATTTCGTTCTGCAGTCACAAGCTTCAAGAGATATCAGTGACAGCATCTTAACAATGCCTTTGGTATTTGTAATCTTCTGCATTTACCTCCGATATAAATGCGAATTCATATTTGTGTAGTGGCAGAATATACATATCTCCTTGTGCATACATTTGTGTGTGCATATTAAACTCGTGTTACTCGCTTCAGCGCTGCCAACTGTGCAGTGACATTTTAGGGAAACCATCGCATTGAGCAATGATCATCTGTTTTTTTAAAGTTCCAATTTTGTGTTGAAAAAACAGAAAAGTGAAGCAGCTGAATATTTTGCCTTGTTTTTACCATCAGTCTTACAGTACGTAATAAATTCAATGAATATAAATATAAAATGGATATTTAAATGGAAATTATTTTCACATCAACATTGGACCATGCGACCATGTGTAACGTGAAAGCGAATTTAAATGAGTTCACGCCACTTTTCTTCAGCTGAGGTTTGTACACATAATATAAAGGCCTGCAGCAGGAAATGCTCTCGGTGCCGGAAGTGGATCAAAAATGGTGCCGGTACCTTATTTCGGCAGTTGCATGACATGTTCATCGAATGTGTCTTGGCTATATTTATAATTATATGCATTTATCTTCGTAATATATCCTACTAAAAATGTATTATTGTATGCATTTCAGTACATTGACGCAGTTACAAGGGCATTCATTTTTTACCCCGTTCTGCGAAGACCCGCCCCACTCTGCCTCTGATTGGCTCCGATCCTGACATTTTATTCTAACCCCATCCACCCCTTCTTCTTCATCTTCTTCTACTTGTACGGCGGTCGGCATCCAGGTGCGTTGCCGCCAGCTCCCGCTCCGGAGAGCGGAACAGACAACAGGCTTAATATCTACATCTCTCTGTATGCAAGGAGAAGTGAGGGTACTCGTGGACAAAAACAGGCAAAGTAGAAATCCAGAGCAGTGTTACAAATGAGGCTCTAATGGCCTAGTCATGTTACAGTGTACTTCCCTCACACACGTACTGTCTGCCCAATCGTTACACATTAGATAAGAAACTTGCTGCTGCATCAATAGACTTGGCTCAGGCCAGTCAGCAGTCAACTTATTGACAATACAGTGGATCATTGGAGCTGATAAATGAGCTGCCCTTACACAGTGTGTCGTAAGTCCTAACTCGCCACATACATTACATAGATTGGTGATGCCAGATTGGCCTCTAGCAGAGCTCTATTGACTGCCCAGACAATGGAGCTTTCACTGTCAACCCACACTGTATCAATGCATCTGACCGAGAGCAGGCAGAAATCAAGTAATTGATAATACATTAGACCACTGGATGATTAAGCGTCTGTCCCATCCATTGCACAAAGCCGCCGGTGTGACAAGACTGGACCGCGTTAGATTAGATGGATTTGTAAATACAAGCCAGTGCCATGGAGGAAATATTCATGTCAGCCTCCTGGTATTTACAGAGGATGTGGATGTAAAGACGGGAAACGTAAGCCACCAGTGACGAAAAATTATAATAATAATAATAAGTGGAGGAACAAGGTTTGCTCTGGATAGAAATGAATTGCTCTACATGAGATAATTAAAGATCTCCTTGTAACTGATAATCTGCCTTCTTGTGTCCCAGAAAGCATTATTATCTGTTTCTAATCCCGTTGTAGGTGTTTTAAAAGAGGGAAAACGATTTTCTTTTCCCTTTGTCTGCTAAAGGGAAGTTGGGGTTTTCCATTTAATTCAATAGACGATTTTGTTAATTAAAGAAAGAAAATAGCTTTTTCATATAGGTCCACCATATTTGGTATGCATATGTATGTATGTATGTAGAAAAAAGCCTTTTCAACCCCTACTGTACACCCAACAGGAAGTCAGTTATATTGCATAAACCTTGATTTTTATTTTTTATTTTTTGTGCAATTTATGCCATTATTATACTTTTACAAACCCGTGTTAGAGATTTTATCGGATCGACTTCAAATTTATATATATAGATATATATCTATATCTATATATATCTATATATATATATGACAGGCCTTACAGTCTGACATGCTGCTTGCACTGGGTTGAGCAGAACAAGCTCAAATTTGGTCAGTGAAGCCTTAAGACCTTGAAAATGCTTCACTGTGAAGATTGTGAGTTTTCATCAAACAGTATTCCCATGACAATGCATTGTTTGCCATAAATTGGAACTCTCTTTGTAAAATGATGGTGTTTGCTGCCCGTGATGCTGGGAATCGTCCCCTTTGTCCCAGTTAACACCTACGTGCCTGGTGTCTGCGTACGCAGATGTGTGGGGGCCGGTTCATCGCTGCTTGCAGCTTTAAATTTTGACTTGGTTTGGAAGCTAGCACCTGTAGTGGACAACAGAAGTACTGCATCTTCAAGCACTTGAACATACCATATCTACAGCCCACAGCCAGCAGCCGGTTAGCCGGTTAGCTTAGCTTAGCATAGGGACTGGAACCAGGAGCAAACAGCTAGCTTATCTCTGTTCAACATTACCAAAGTCAGTATTTTCCTGAAATCTCTGCTGGTTGCTTGGCAACTGTTCCAAAGCAGGGAATAGGCCGTCACATAACTCCCCATATAATGGTATATTGACGCTTTTACACTTCTGTCTTTGTGCAGATTAAACCAAGGAGATAGAACAGGGCAGTTATTCTCCTCACAACAACAAGACACTGCTTGTCAGGAAAACACAAACAGGTAATTACTAAGCAACAGAGGCTGTATTCTCCTGGTGAAGACAGATACCGCGACTAACGTGACCAAGCTGCGCAGGACTGACAAAGGACTTCTAACTGAGACGTGAAGAGCCCTGCATCGCTTTGAATGAACAATGCGGAGCTATAGTCACAATGACACGAGGGGGCAACCACAGCTGTGCCCTCTTCAATAAAATGCAAAAAGCAACCTTTGATGCAGGCGGAGAGTGACAGCAGAGAAAATGTGCAGGATTTTGTGGACTCTCTTACTGACTTGCGTTTTGATTACAGTCGGGTGTTTTCGTGCTCCCGTCACAGGTTTTTCAGTAACTAATACATTTAGCAGAGTCGGTCCCCAAACTGTGTTTGTGCCCCAGTCCAGTGTGCTGTGGTCTAAATCCTTTTTGTTTTTGTGTCGTGTACACGTGTCCACCTTCTCCCGCGGGTGCTTCTGCCAGTTTTCGGGTGATTTGTATGTGCACTAATGCGAGTGTTTTCCCTGCACAACCTGTGTTTTTGTTCCGCTGCATGTTAGGCTCCATGTACATTTTACACTGCACGTGCGTGTGCTTGTGTTTGCCACGCAGTGTGTAATCTGGCCAGCTTGGGCCGGCGCAGCTGCAGTCTGCACGGCCTCTGTTTGCATGCGTGTGTTGGTGTGTAACCTGGCCGGGTTCAGCGCTGCGACAAAGGGCCAGCTGCCGCCTCAGCTCTCTGCCACATGGAGCCAGACCAAGGCTGCTCCTGGACGGAGAGATTAGAGAATAAATGAGTGATAACTGGGAGCCAGAGGGGCGCCGAGAGAAGAGAGACGAATCGCAGCCTACAGCCACCAAAGGGAAAAATACGTAAAAATTGAAAGACAGCGATTGGGTCGGCGTTGCGTCAGCAAAATGGCATTGTGGGTATATAGTTATGCATTGATGTGGAGGCTGTAAATAACACGCTTCTCCCCAGAGTCCTGGATTTATGCAAATGTTTATTTGCTACATTTAAAACTGCAACATGTGGAACAGTCAAGCAACATCATCTAATTAATGTTGATAGCAGAAAAAGCCGGCTGTACAAAATAACATAAATACAACTAGGCCAGATTAGACCAGATCGCCAATTAAATGGGTTTGTGCAGGGCCTGCTGGATGAACATCATAGACACTGGTAAGGTCAAATAAATGTTATACAAATTGAGGACATACTGGAATGACCTCAACTTGAAGACCACTGCATTCTTCTGTTGCACTTTAGCTAATGTCATTTTAGATTAGATTAGATTCAACTTTATGCCACAGGCACAAGGCAACGAAATGCAGATGTCATGGATGCAGCACTAACTGTATATGTAGCACATTCAGTGGCATGACTTTACGCAGAGGATGTTCTGTATGACACACGTTGAACAGACCCATACTATGTATCACAGTCAGAAGGAATAATGTTGAAAATGTAATCCACTCAAGGGCAGGCCCTTTTCTTTTAGGGACGCAAATACGCCCTGGGTGAAACCTTCAAGGAGACTCGTCTGCAAAAGTTGAAAGTTGTTCAAATTAGGGCAAAATATTTGTAGTTACCCCGAGGTTATATCGCTCTTTTCATGTCGAATAAACAACGCCACCTCACAAGTTCCATTTGAAGGCAGCATAAGTCTAGTTTTTGCTAAGATCATTTTCTTCCATCCAATGAGTTCGTATTTGCTAAGATTTCCCCTCATAGCAAACTGTGCTGATGCCTGAGCGAGTGAGATGCTAAGCTTCCCTTTGTTAGCCACTGAGGACTGTAATACATTACCGAGTCTTGGACCTGGACTGGAAGATGCCGAGGATTTGATTATTTCCTCTTCCTCACACTCTACGGGGCAACAAAATGTTGGCTTTAAATATTTATGCCCTTCAGCTTGGAATCACCATCGTCGCTCTTCTTCACTGTTCTTCCGACAATCGTGTTTGCAAATGTAGCAGCACTTCTTCTTTCATGCTGTCATCCTCCATTTTCCCAACAGATAAACACTGGTATAGATGGGTCATTAGTGTCCTGTTGATGGAAACTCAATGATGAACGTGGCCGTTACTATGGATACGGTTCACTGCTATCACCACATATTCTTAGCCCCATATAGGTCTCTGTGGTGTTTCTTTTCATTGGCTGTGGCTGTAGAAATGATGAGCAGCCAGCCACGGTGATATTAGTGTATATTCTAGATTTATACTGGGTTATCCACTTGAATATCTCCCATATGTGCATTGAGCCAGGAGGCACAGTGATATGGATGATGCACAGAACGATTCTTCACAAAGGCTTGTTGCTCAATTCCATCGATTTACCTCATGTTAGTGCAGCGTTCAGGGCACCTTTCCATTCAAAGTGACATCCAGTTGTTGCAAATTTCAAAATCCTAACTGGGTCCAGGCTGATTTCTGCTGCAGTCTGCAATTATAAAACAAGGTGCTGCAATATGTTCTTCAACATATTTTCGGTTTGTCATTCTCAATAACATTCTGCTGTATTACAAAAGCCCGCATCAATGTTCAGGTCTTTCGTTATCTGCATTTGAGTCTGAAGGCCAATAAAAATAAATACATAAATTTAACAGTACAGTTAAACAAGTATGCAGCAAGAGAGATCTAATGTTTCCCAGCTCAGTTGTCACCAAATCAGCTTCATTGCATCTGAAAGAAGGCCAGTCTTTCCTTCAGTTCAGCTGTACGTCTGCAGGCTTGCAGTAACAACGTGGGATTTTGGCAGGGCAAAGGCTACATCTGTCCAAGAATGTATTATTTATTGCATTTTATTAAATTTTCTTTGGAGGCAGGGTACTGGCCTGTAAGTGTTACAAGCCGATGGGTTCTGTTTTTCAAGTTCTATGTTTACGTTGGCCTTCAAGCTACAGATTCTTGGCCGAGCTGCGGCGGCTTAGAGCCAAGCAAAAGATTTGTTCGTCTGAGACAAAAAAACATTATTCTTGTTTTATTGTTTCATTTTGCAATATAGCAAGGGCAGCACATTACGCCAGAAAGCATTACTTTAATTGGCCCATCATAGAGAGATGTATGAGTGGGCCTGTATGTCTGCTGGTCATTGCTATAATGGGATGGACACGTCTTTTCAGAGTCACCAGATTGCAGGATTTAAGTGGCGGCTATTTCCTGGCTGATGTTAGCTGCCATGTAAAAAGCTTCATTTAACTGATGGATACAAAAGCAATGTACTGCTGAGCATTCAGTTTCCTCATTTCCGCCAATGCGTCGCCTGTGATTGGTGGATTCACAATAACCTGCCAGTTAACATGAGAGTTTGCACTTCAATAATGTGGCTACTCAGGGGTCTTACAGGTGTTGCAGTAGGTTTAAAATGTCTTTTTATATGTTTTACACAGTTTATATGCCTAACAATAAAAGCACATTGATTGAAATATTACAAGATGAATCTGAAGGGTGAATAGATGATCAATAAGACAGCAAAATGGAAAAATTATTACTTTTCTGACTTTTCTCCCATCTTCCCTTTTTCATTGTAACATATTGGATAGTTTCACCTTTTCAGCCTCTAAAGCCTTTTCAGATTAAACTATCTGAGACAGGAACATTACTCCTTGGCTGAACCGCTCGCAACTCCTAGATTTGCAGCCTGTGACAAGAGCTCACGAGAAGACATTGCTTCTCAGTTGACAGTCGCGCGCCGAAAAGTCTGAGAAACAGGGACTCGGTGCACCGAATGTATAACCTGCAAGCTGCGATTCGAAACACGACGTACTTTTCCTCCCGCTTGCAACACATGCACGAGCCTGCAAAAGCCATGAACAGGTGTTTTCGAGTGACAATTATTCGTGAAACAGTGATCACCATCTGTGCAGTGGCGATTCGAGAGTCTGTTTGGGCCCTCAGCAAACAGGGGGCCCCCGACAACCAGCGTTCATCCCCATTATGTCATAAATAATCCGACACCAGCAAACAACGTACAATGTCTCAACATTCTGTATTTCAAAATAGTGGAATTTTTAAAGTATTAAGAACAATAAAAGCCTGCAACGTTCGTGCAAAGTAAAATCATGCAAGTTCGACGAAGAATGACGAGGGGCCCATTTAGGGAGGTTTCCTACTAAGATGTCATTGTAAATCCTCCGTTGGTCGTTTGAGGGGGAGGGGCGTCGCCGTCACTGCGGTTGCCACATTGTGAGACATTGCTGTGGAACAAAGTTTGCCAGCCCTCTGGCGCCTCCCAACGACCTGGGGGCCCCTGTTCACAAGCGGCACATCTGCATTTGGAATCGGGCTGTAACTTATTCGCATCATAGGTTTGTGCAGCCTTAAGACCATTTTACCTGAGCTGTGGTGCACAGGAACAGTTTGGGTCTCCTTCCAGTCAGACATTACACAGAAATATATTGCAGTATATTTGGACTGGAAATGTTCTCTTTGAAATAAACAATGGATTAAATTCAACCACCAAACAGATTTAGGTGCTTGGGGGAAAGCAATTTTACATTACAGCACATTATTATGGACCCACAGGGTGACCTTAATTCCACAGTCATTCCCATTTGCAATTCAGAGATAAAGCTCCATGGCGTTTCACAGAGCAGATACCGAATGACCTTCATTGCTCAGCATAACCACAAAATAACCTTTCCTCTACGGCAAAACCCATCCGAGCTCGGCTGATAGAACTCGGTTCTTTTAAAACAAGGCTCAGTTCTGGACCGAGCGAACGACCTTCACTTCACATTGGAACTCCGCGGCCCTGCAGAGAGAAATCTGCTACAGAAAAAGAACAACGAACCAACCAAACAGAATGAAAGTCATTCCCTCATGCGGTCTAACCTCTCTCCCCAAAATGTCATGCATGCATCTTTCATGCCGTGCCAACAGTATGTGGCAGAGATTAGGTCCACTGCTTCTATACAAGGACCGCAGGTGGTGAATATGTATAAGTGGATGCCAGAGTGAGCACGTGTGTCTGTCACAGTAAGGAATTTACTTTTTAGGACGGCCTCCTTCGCCTGACTTCTTTTTAGGAGAATTTATTGAATAATCCAGTGGAACTTTTTGCGGAACATTTGCAAATATTTTTCACACAGTTTTTGCTGCCGCGGTGGTGCAGCTTGAGGTTGGTGTTTTCTTCTCTTGCTGGTATTTTCCACAGTTTGAGACGTTTCATCAGGCTGCTTTCTATATATTTTCTGCAGGCATTTTAATTTAGAAGGCGTTTTGCCAGCTTTGGACAATTTAGAAGAATCTTCATGGAGGCCACCCGTAATTACTTTTTTTTTTTTTTTTTTTTTTAGAATTTTAGCTTAAAGTCTCAGCCATATCGCTTTCACCTGATAGAACAGATTCTATTTTAATCAATCCAGCTGTCGACAGCGGCCGCATACCTGAGGCATATTTTTACACTTTAAATCTATTTTTGAATCCTATGTTCCCCAGCTCAATTTCCTCTTAGCGGAACTAATCTGGCAGCGGCTCGGGCCCAAAGGACATCAAACTCTACGGGTCCGGTCACCGGAAGAGAGCGGGGGGCTGACCGGCAGTGTGCAGGAGCTGGTGCATAAGAGCGCTGTGGGTGGAATATGTTATTTTTAGGTGGCCACGTCTTGAACAACCTTTAGCCGTCATAGAGATACTGCGCTGACGTACGACAGACATGATCATGCAAGTTTAATTTCAATTGCACTTTTTACGTTGCAGGATGCTCGTTTAAATTTTATTCATTCATCGTGAAAATGGAATCCAGCGTTTCTGCTGTTAAACTGACTACAGCTGAATTTAAGTACTTTAAGAACTTGAGAAAAGGAGATTTTTCTTTTTCCCAAGGAGATATTCTTGGCTCATTTCTGATGGGAAGGTGAAGAAGGGGCCATTTTAGTAGGCCAGGTCTATTTCGGGGTTATGGGAAATGGCGAGAACAATGTTTCTCCAATTTTTCATCTGACTAACAGGGTGAGGGGGGGGGGGGGGAGAGAAGAGAAGAGAGAAAGAAAAGGATTGAGGCGGTGGAAAGAAAAGAAGTAGAGGGCACTGGAGCTCATCATGTATCATACTGAGCAAAGGGTCGGATACAGGGTGGGAGGGACGGGGAAATACAATCAGAGAGTCGGCTCATAGGACATCATCCTCTTCCCAAATATGTACAGGCCTACTCTTTTTAAAATTAAGACAAGGTGTGGATGAGAAGCAAGTCATCGCTGCCGTAGAAACACAGTGTGACCTTCACTGTCACCTTCATCCATTGAGCTGCGTTCAAGACGAAAAGGCCTCAGCGCTTTCAGCTCAGTTCGGAGGAGAAAGACGAGCTTTTAGGAAACGTCGGAAGGAGTTCGAAATGTTTATGTAAGAATCTAGATGGTGGTCTAGCCTTTTGTCCTGCAGGTTAAAGGGAGCACAATCGATATTTTTTAAGCTAACTGGAATCAGTGAGCACATGTAATTAATAGTGGTTGCTCGCAGTGACAGAGAATTATCCCCCTGCCTGTTCAGGTTGATTGATGTGGTTTGACATCACATTTACTGTTTGGTTTGGTCTCAGTGCTTTCAGCAGCATTGTTTCCAGCAGTTGGCAGCTGTTTAGAAATAATTCTGCGTGAGGTTACATCAGGTTAAAAGCAGCTCTTTTTTAAAAAAGTCCTCACTAAAAATTACATTCGCTGTGAACGCCATTAAAATGGAAACTCACTATCAAAAAGCACATTTAGTGGGTGACACAGCTGACTGTAATTAGTCAGCCTAAACAGTAACTGTAATGTTTCTGGGATGTTAAGTTGAATTCCCATTCCAACTGTACTGACATCTTTCTTTATTGTTCTCTCACTTTAAAACAAATCCCGAAGCAAGACAGAGGTGTTGCAGGAAAAGAATAAAACAGCAACAGGAGCAGAGCTGCAGCCGCAAATGTAGTCAAAAGTGTGAAATGGATGGTTCCAAGTCAGTATAACAAATCACGGCTTTGAAATATTTATGAGGTCATGAGGTGGTTCTGCGTGGGCAGGAGAAAGCTTGTGCTCTTGCTTTGGTTGCTTCAAGATACCTGTCGGTCACATGCTTCCATTGTTATAGCCTGTGTGAACATTTCAACCACACGTTGATGTACATTGTGTTTAATTATGGTTCAGTGTTTCAAATGGAGTTCACGTCCCTTTGCGTCACTGATGGAATTTACTGGAGTTTAGCTGATGATCTTATCTTTTTTACTGAAACAAAGTTATACCGCTGTTAGTGAAATTTAAATAAAAATATATATAAAAATCTTCTTACTGACGATTTTGCCATTATTGAGAGCTATGGGCTGTAGTGTTATAGGGAGACATTCTGTGGTTATTCTAAAACACAGACTCGTCTTTGCTCTAATTTACACAAACAAATACACAACATACTTTATTGTACACAATTGAGTTGACATAATTTTTTTTATAGAACCAATACATTTATGCAAGACAAAAACTACTGCAAATACTGGAAAAGGATTCATTTCCATGGGGACAATGGCTGCAAAAATAGTGAAGAAGAGAGACAGGAAGAAGACGCAGAGCGGGAGGTAGAGAGAGAGAGAGAAATATGGAAAGGCTGAAGATGAGAGAGAAAAGGAAACGGGTGGAATAGAAGAAAGATGGAAGGTTCAAGAAAGAACATGAAACTTGGAGGAAGGGAAGATTTCTAAAAGTAAAAAGGGAGTTAGACCCTGTGAGAAACATCTGCTCCGCTTCAGCAGAGAACATTTCCTTTGCATCTTTAGATTCCTGTTTTCTTCGTCCAAAACGGTTACATGGCGCCTCACTACATGCACACGTGCGTCAGTCGTCATTAATTCAACTCGTATTTTCACAGCTAGAAAGCAAACCAGAGGATAATGAAATGCTTTCACGGGTCGTGTTTGCAGGAAGTGCGGGAAGTTATTTTTTCCGATGGATGTCGGATCAAGTTACAGACGCAAACGTGTCAATTATTTGTGTGCAGTTAAGCAGCAGGAGAGTTCAACAGGTTTAATACCAATCTTCTGTGCAGTTACAGAGCTAATTCTGCCTGCTACTTCAGCCCCGGTGAAAGGCCTGGGTCTGTGCTGCTGATCTGCTCTCATTTTAAGAGCCGCGGTGTTATGAAGTCATGCAGGATCTATTCATGCCAAACTAAAAGACAGAATGTGGTGTTCGCCTTCCAAAATGACCCATATGTGACCCGACGTTTTCTGCATTCTTGTGATTCTTCTTACAGGACAGAAGTCGCTCGTGGTCTACGCCGCCGCCCAAACACCCCGACCGCGTCCCTACAGGGTGGAGACCCCGTGTACCCAGAGACGCCCAATAAAATAACTGTACTGCACAATTTGCACATGCTCTCCTGGCTGCTTTCACACGCCTTTACGCCAATAACACCATTTTTACGCTTATTTAGGACACATACACACACAGTCAGCTGCCACTCAAATAAGTGGAATGTGATTTATTGGTGGTCGATTGAGAACATGGCAACATGAATAGACAATTACTTATTCTTGCCATATAATTACTCCGTACATAGCATCAGAACAATATCAAGTTTGCTTCTGTAAAAATCCTGATTTCTTGTGTGAATCCTTCAAGATGTTGCGACTTTAGTAATGCGGGACGGGTTCACGAGTACAGTAATATTATGAAGCAAACATCGAAGCCTTGATTGATAAATTGATACATTCACTTTGCATTTTCCCTGAGGTGGATTAAACATGTCGGTATGGGAGCTGTGAGTCTCCCTTCTCACCACACAGCGAAAGAAAGAAAGAAAGATAGTGGCTCTTTTTTTCGGTCAGCAGGCGTCTGATAAACAACCCTGTAATCTTTATCTAATCTTTATGTAATCTAGTCAACAATTCTGTTTGATGCGCTTCAGGCAGCACCTGTGGCTCAGCTCGTGCTTTGTGTTCTTTATGAAATTATTCTCGTCAGTTTAGTGACTTTTAGTGTGAGCACCGTAGAGATTTATTTTTACAGTATAGCTTGTGTTTTTTAATAACGTATCACCACACTTCCCTCAACCAATCACCTGCCTGACCAATCAAACCTCCTGTCATCGGTGGATAAATGGTCCCTTCTGTCTACGTTTGTCAGGCAGCCGTTTGCTTCGGTTCATTTGTATGAAAACCACCATGCACGACTGTCCTTGACGATGCATTCAAGGACACTGCAACATTTAATATTTAGGAGTTACCTTCTGACAAGTATTGCACTCAGGGATTATATTGTCAGAAATTTGAACCTTGAATACAGGCAAGTAAACATGAACATGTTCAAAAAGAATTATATATTTTTGGCAGCTGAATCTCAAATCCCCCATGCACGGAGTAATACAAACTTTTTTAATAATTAATTGTAAAAAAGCCATTTGAGAGGTGAAAAAGTTGGTTGAAAGTTGTGGGGAAAATGTTCATAGATGGTTTGCTGAAAAAGAATTTGACAAAATAATGAACCATACAGGGAACATGTGCTTGAAAATAGGTTTCCAACAATAATATGTGTTTTTTGAGGAATGTCATTATTTGTGTTTTTTTAGCTGAAAGATTTTATTGTCATCACATGAAAAGGCAGCAGGCATCACGGTTGAGTTCTGTAATAGCGCCGTGTAAGACAGTGTCATTTCCAACGAGTCTCAAACAAGCTATGACTTCGCTGTTCAGGCACTTGGCATTGATTGACAGGTGACGTTTCTCCCCCCCTACTGGAAACGCGCGAAATATCAGTTTTGTATTTCTCTTTTCTCTCTCTTTTGAGGAAGTTTTTGAGTTTTCCTGCATTGAGCTAAAGCAAGTTCCATGAAAAGAACAAGATCTTCTGCATAATGAAAACCCCGAGACGAGCCGAGAGACTCTCTGGGGTTTAAGTCTGGCACAGAGATGCTAATTGGTCCCCGTCTATCTCTTCCTCTCTCCTTCCATCAGCGTGTGTGTGTGTGTGTGTGTGTGGGATGATAAAGCGCTCCGTCACAACGAGATGGAGGAAGCCAGAGCTCGTGATGAAGCTGCTTTCAGACAGACAGACATTTCATTTCGGGGGGAGAAGAGTGAAGAGAGCAGGCGTGAGAATTGGCGGCGACGTGAGCTGTGATGGTGGTGGCGCGAGGCTCTGACCGTGCGAGTACTGGTGCTAAAAATGGGACTTCGCATGTGAGCTTGTAAAGTTTTGCGCACTTTAAAGTTAAATTGATGCTGCCGATGTAAGTGCCTTTTATTTAAGTTGTAATGTCCGTTGTGTATCCCAGGATTAGTTATGGCACCTACATTTCCCAGGATTCCTTTTAATCAAACGTGAAGGAAATATCTAATTGTCTCCCTATTCACATATTGTCGTGTGCTTGTGGAGCCCTTAGTACGAGAAATCTTAATGCTACAGCAAACAGGGATATTTTAGACAATGGTGTGCGTCCCGTGTTGAGACAAAGGTTTCAGGAAGATCCTTTCCTATTTCAACGAGATAATGCCCACTTTCACAAAGCCGGGTCCATGAACAAGTGGTTTTCCCAGTTTGGTGTGGAGGAACTGACCTCAATCCCATCCAACACCTTTTTGGGACGAACTCGAACACTGACTGTGATCCAGGCCGACAGCAGTGTTTTGTGACTGAATGGGAGCAAATCCCTGCAGCCAGGATGCGAGAGGGGTGCCGGGAGGAAAAACCTGAAACCCATCCTCTTTCAACTCCTGGACAATTTGGTAAAACGCTCGTGACCCAATCCAGTCTGGATCTCTGGAACTCTTTCAGGAAACCCTCCAATCGTATGAGCTTTAATCATCGTTAACATATGTGGACTCCCGTCTCCCAGTAGCTTCCAGCTGCAACTTATTTGACTGTATTTCAGAAACTAAATACAGTCAAATAAGTTGTGTGTTTCTGGTTAGAGTCATTGCTGTAGTGCACCAGATTAAAGCATATCGGCACATTTATCACCGACTGATGTTAGAAAGCGCCAGTGTGTCCCCTGGGCAACGGACAGCCTTTGTTTTCGCCAACACGCTACGAGGCAAATCCAATCAATTTCCACGCCCCCGCGAACAAGAGGTTGCGTGTTGATTTAACTTCCTTTCATCTTTTTACATATTGCAATCAAAGTGGTTGCATGGAGCCTAATGACGCGCAGATGGCAAACTCTGCTGATAATACAGATGAAAAAGCAACAAAATTAGCTTCTGTCTCGCAGGTTATTGATTCTGTGCATTTTTTTTTTTTAAACACGTGAGAAATAATGGTTTGCTGTGAGTTATTACGTTAGCCACGCGTAAGCAAATTGCGTGAACAGGCCCCTTGGCCGTGCACACTCGGACGTTCCATTTGTTTTAAAGATGCCGCGGACGCTCCGGCCTGAAGGCCATGACCTGTAACACTGCTGTCACAGGAAAACCACATTAAAATGATATTTCGGGAGGGTCAAACTGATTCTGTCAGTGAATCCTTGACTTGTGTCTTTAAACACTTTTTGGGTGTGAAAGTTACCTTTTACTGCGAACGCTCAGTACGCTCCGCGTTCTGGACTAGTTGGAGGCGACAGAGGGACTTTTGGCTGATGCCAGAAAGGAGGAAGTTACAGGAGTCGAGTCTCGAGGACACGAGTGCATGAATCACATTGTCCAGCTCCGAGTGTGAAAGCGCTGGTTTGCTTCTGGAGATGGTTCTTAGCCTTGCTTTCTTGCTTTTAGGATGCCCACAACCCAATGTCAAGTAAATCCAGCAGAAGAGTCGTAGCGTCATGTACAGAAACTCTTTCAGTTGAAGTTTCAATGTGACAGATGAGGCTTTCAGAGGAAATAAGAGGTAATTTGTTGAAAAGGTCAATGTTAATGTTGCATCCTTGCTGGTACTTTTGTCCCTCGTCTCTATAAATGTTGTCAAATTGTATTTTAATGACACCTCTCATGACTTCCAAATGTATTGTGAGATGCAGGCGCTAATCAGTGTTGATAATAAATTGCAATGTCAACCACTTAATATGCTGATATATTCCCCAACTGCCCTGGGATAATAGATTGAGCCCTTGTGTGTTCTTGCCAAAGATCGCTTGAAATGTCTCATTAATTACCAGCAATAAATTTGGCTCATAACTTTCATAATGACCTTGCTCCCTGCCTTTGTCTTGCAAGGATCAGTGATCTCGGTCTCGTCCCTGATAACACTGTATCGGCTCAGGTATTACAGGATCAGCATAATGCTAATCATTTCATTAACGCCGACGTAATACGGTCGGCAAAACCTGATTCATTGAGTCAAAAACGAATTAATCTAAAGTCCTGGGAGGCAGAAAAGCAGCGATGCCTTGACATTGACAGAAGTTAAGTAAGAGGAGCTGGATCCAGGTCGTTGGTTATTATTTATAGAGGCGTCTATCCACCAGACCAACTTTTCCACCTCAGCCGAGTATAAATAAAGTGTGTTATTTGTGATTGCTTGTGTTCGCATTTTTATTTCAATTCAAAATATAGGTCATAAAAACTGTGCAATAACGCTACACAGTACAGCACTACACTACACTATGGAAACAAACAGACAAAGCATTAAACACACTGTTGACATTTTGATATGTTCTTAAGCAACATCAACGATTACATTATGTTGTTAAACAGGCAAAATCCAATGCAAATATCTCAGTCCAACATCAAAGTAAAATGCAGCTCTGTCCGTTGTCACTCACTATGAATAAGAAATATGGGCGCGCAAATTTTTTTTTTTCAGCCAGTCGTTGGCAGCTGAGCCAAAAGGTTCATTTCGAACACAGTTACGCTGTCACCGGCACTGCCAGACACTCAGGTTTCATCTGGATTTGATCCATCTGCCTGCGCTGAAGACAGAGTGAACAGGACACATTGTGTTTGTCCTTTCCTCTTCAAGGAATGCTGCTGGATGCAAATAATAACGTTGACAGTCCATGAAACACAATGTCCTCCATGACGGAACAAATCGCACACCTGCGCACTGTGACTGAGGCAACATTGGATTCATGTCAGCGCGCCCCCTGGGCTTTGAGCTTCATCCTGCATCACGCTTTTATCAAAGGAGATTATAGAAATCTCCTCCACGCATGCAGCCGTGAAGAGGTAGTTTCATGTTACAGCCAGACATGACCTGGATTTCCAGATCAGAGCTAATGTTTCATATAACATACTGTATGTGGCTATGATTATGTGCCTCGTGCCGTAAGAGAGATAGCAATAATAACAATAATACATTTTATTTGAATGGTAACTTTCAACCGCAGCTAACTGAAAACAGTCTAATAAAATGACAATAAAATAAAAGCATTACACAAAGAACATAAAAGTAAGAAACTAAAATAATAAAACAATATTACAGATTATTAGATATATGCAGCAAGGGATTAAGTAAGTAAAAGTGCAATTTAAAAAGTGTGTTATTAACAGTGGCCTGACTGCGTTATTACAGGCAATATTTGAACCATCACAGTACTGTTTCCGTGTCGAAATCATGGTTATTGTGACATTCAGTGTTCTCTCCCCTTAATGGAAGGAACACTAGAAAGCAGGTTTTGTTGTTTACAAAATTCCCTGATTGCCAAGTGCCTCCACAAGAGAGCATTAAATCACGGCGCCATTCATCACTAATGCATAGCTGAGCTGGTTGAGATACCCCGAATCAATCATCTAAATGGGGCCGTGAAAGCGTAGAGCGCGCTATTAAATGACTTGTATCGGCAGCCAGGCTCACCGCTCACCTCAGAGTGCAATCAGCATCACAGCTGAAGGGAAGGAGAACACGTACGTCTGCTGGCAAATCTGTGGTGGTCTGTGTGGTCGCGTTGTTGTTACAGTGGCTAGAATGGCTTACTGGTGAATAACAAGTGTTAAACCTTTATTCTATTAACACTGAACTGCAGCCCAATCTACATAACAATGCCTCACAAGCTGGACTCATGTTTTACACACATATATACATATACATCTCCAGCTGACTTATAACAGCAGGTGGTCGCCTCCTACGCTCGGCCTCCTCCTTCTTGCTGTTGGCCTGGTGTTTACCGCTGGTTCATCGCTCCGTAGATCCGCGTTTGGGTTCTGTATTTTACTGGTCCAAGGGAGGTAAGCACTTTTGGTGTTTGTCATCCTGCTTGTGACTTATGGTCAGGGTGCAGCTTGTTGCCCTGGAAGGCCGTGGTTGACAGGCTATCCGGCCTCTCTTCCTTTCCTATCTGGAGGTCTTCGAGTGTCCTTGTCGCAGTCACCAGCTACACTGACTGCCGCAAACAGTCTGTTGCGTTAGTTCGTTCCTAAGGTGTAACTGCTGTGTTGTGTTTGTCGGGGAGAAAGAAATTCTACAGGTTTACTGCGTCGTAAAGCATTCTTCTCTGACTTCAAATGTACTGATACACGTGTCTGACTATTTCTTATTGTGTGACTACAAACTCCACTGTAGTTTTGACCCAACAATACCTTCATATATTCACCCTGATCCACACACAGTGACCAAGAAACACAGCAACGTGCCAACAAAGGCACAAGGCACAAAAGAACAAGGCATGGAACCATGGATGTGAACTTTAGGCAGACACTTGACAATTCGGCTTTGCAAATGTTTTAAGAAGTTCATTCAACACAGTTCTCAGGCCTCAAGGACACACGCAACGTATTTCGGCAAGAAACCATGAGTACAACCTCTACATTGACTAAAGATGGATACGTCCCTTACTGACATAACAGCCCCTCCCAAACAGAAAATAGCTACAATGAACACATCAGACTGAACAGTGAAATGAAATGGAAGTGCAGTTCATGGACATGTTTTAGTTTCTATGAACCTTTTAAATTATTTTTGTTGGACAGGTGAGCAGCCTACAGCTAATGTTAGCTACACAAGCTAACTAAAGCCTGTGACATGGGGAGGCATGCTAAATTTAGCTTTTGGTCGCTAGCTTAAACAATTTTTAACAAATATTTTTTCGGACACACAGAGTACTGTGTCGGTGGTAAGCATGAAATGTATCAGTTAAATATCAGTACGGAATAATTTAACTGTTACGAAGTGCAATATTTGACTGGCAGCACCTTTTTGTAAGCTGGAATATTTAATTACCTTGCTTGCAGTTTGGCAGTCACATTGCGAGCATGTAAACGGAACTAGTGTCATCGAATTATGTTCCACTAACAGCCGAGGACCTATAAAACGTTTCCTGCCAAAGTGACTTGAAGGCTGGATTAAACCAAGAGCCACCAGACACAAATATATGTCACTTGGCTGGCTGTAATTTCCTTCGCTGATAGTCATTTCAAAATATTTTTTTCATCAAGAAATAATTTCAAAGAACATAAATGTGAAACTCATGTCAAAGCCGTGTGGGTAGAGATTGTTTTCCAGCGATTTGTTTCCCTCAGGTTTCTGGTAAGCTACAAAGCAGCAGGCCGGCCGGATCAGGCAGGTCATAATTTGATCAGCCGGAGCCCGAAGCAGCTGTTCTACATGATTGCGCCCCCCCCCTCACATTAGACAGCGCCAACACACCAATGGAGTGTGTT
The DNA here is from genome assembly GCA_036023855.1 of Gadopsis marmoratus. NCBI lineage: Eukaryota > Metazoa > Chordata > Actinopteri > Centrarchiformes > Percichthyidae > Gadopsis > Gadopsis marmoratus. The sequence continues at coordinate 29,746 of JAVQJF010068361.1, forward strand.
TGTGCATGTATGTGTGTTTGGTTTTATTCTCATAAAACAATATATACCTAATAAACCTGCACAAACATACACAGTCCTAAAAACAAAAATATTCAAAACACAGAACACATTCCCCCAGAGTATGATTTGTAGTCCTGGTCTGTCCAAGTTCAGCGATAACAACAAGACTGTTGAGCACATGCTACATTAAGAAGTTTAAAGAAATGCAGAGATTATCTCAAATGGTGTGAAATGCCTACTGCAATTAAAACTGCAGCAGCGACGAGGACAGGGTTTTGCACAGAGCCAGGCCAGCTGTTTCCCAGGCTTCCAGTTTTATGCTAAGCTACGCTAACCGTTTCCTGGCATCCCGGCTTCACAGTTGACGTTCCGACAGGACAGTGGTATCGATCTTGTCATCTAACCCACAGCAAGAAAGCAAATCAGCTCATTTCCCAATATGTCGAATATTCCTTTAAGGAAAGAAGTCAGCTGAGGTTGAAACGTGCCGTCACCAAGGTAACATTCAGGTAAACACTACGATTTGTAGAAACTCAAATATAGTGCAATGATGCTCGTGCCGCTGGCTGGCTGCAGCTGTGGCTCCCGGGTGTTGTGGTGTTGTCAGGAACATTCAGGATTCCATTGAACGAAAACTTTCAGCTGGGAATTTCACATTTGACTTCACAACTTTAGAGTTTGATGTTCTCTTGTCATGATGTTTAACACGACACGCCTCACTGCAGCTGTTGGCTTAGTCTCACTCCTTTCCTCTGCTCTATAGTGGCGGAAACTGGTGTAGGTGGTTGGTGGCGCTCGTGGGAGGTGTCTCTTAGCCTCTCACTTTATTCATGGGGTGAGCGAGCATTCGTGAGTGAAGGGTAGTAGAAGTGTGTGTGTGTGTGTGGTTGGAAATCAATTGCATGTAGTCAAGTAAGTGTCCCCCTGTTGCTGGGTGGAGCTGAGCTGATTGGATCTGACTCGTTTTAAGTCACAGCCGTTTGCTCTGTACTTCGGCTCCACTCACCTTCTCAGTCGAGCTCTGCGGGACAAATCTTTCCTCTCTGTGCACACTGATGAGGTCTGAATGCGACCCGAGCTGACAGATTCCTGATATCGGGTTATTAGACCACCTTGACCGTGGCTCCCGGTTTGCTGGACTTTCAGCCTCCAGGCCTAGCTGTGTGCCGTAACACAGGGGCTGTAGCCTGGATCGCAGTTCAGCTTAAATCCTTGTTGTCCCAGTGGAGGGAATTAGGGTTGCAAGCAAAACAAGGTCCCACAAGCGATCACCACCCCATAAAACCACAAGACAACATCACATATATCACAACCCGTCCTGAGATTTAGTCTCTTCCTGTTTTATTTTGAAAAGTCTCAGGTTTTGTTCTGTTGTATCTACTTTACTTCCAGGCTTTGTTCCTTTATTTCCTGCCAGTTTGATTGTTCCCACCTGGGTCTCATTATCTCCTCCTGCCAATTAACCCCCTCAGGTGTATTTAGCCTAGACCCTCCTGTGGGCTGGTGCCAGTTTGTCTCTGCACTCTAGCAGTCTAGCGTTCCAGCATCCTTTTGGTTTGTTCTCTTAGCTTATGATCTGCTGTTTTCAAACCTTACCTTTTAGCCTGCTCCCTGTCGGTTCTGGTTGCCTGTTTGGTTTTTTTTGGACAGTCTGCCTGGGCGATGGATTTCTTTGTCTCCTCTGTGTTCGCTGCTCTTTGGTCCTTCTGTGTCTCCGGGTCTTTACGATATATAGAAAAAATATTCCAGTTACTCACTGATCAGAAAAACACCAACCCCTGAACAATGTAATTCCAGTTAACTCGAGTCTGTGGGAATCTCTGAGACCATTTGTGGTGCAATGAATTGAATAACTTCAGAGCTCAGTTTGTGTTTGAGGGAACTTTTTTGGTACATTTTCCTACTTTATGACCTCAAATAACTCATTCCCTTGAATTACTAATTAGTGGGCTAAATATATTTTAGTTTCCTCAAGTCATTTGTATTCTTGAATAATGTTGGGTCTTGTCTCTAGGTGCAGGGAGGCCTTAGTATTCATAGTAATTGGTGAATTAACAAAATAATGATTACACTGATGACGTTAATAATAAAAACAGGACAAAATGAATGATAATAAAAGGCTGTGAAGCCCACAAGGAACAAGCGTCGTCCTTCAGAGTCTGGGATCTGTGGGGATTTGGGGGGGAAACAAGCTGCTGCTAGAATTTGGAAATAAATTTAAATTAAAATGTTAAAAACACAACATGCCCTCGTGCCTTCCTGAACTGGGGGATGATGCAGAATCCCGAAAGCCACTACTCCCAGGAACCCAAACATCTATCCCCGATGCACCTCTGCCTACTGACAACACTTATGTTCCCACTTTTCTTCTTTTAAAGAGGGAATCTACATCTGACACACACACACACATGAATTTCTGCTCAGCTCTGTAGGAATCTACTCACCGAACTTCATCAGAAAAACCTTCACAGAGATCAGATTAATCTTTGACTGCAGTTAAAGGTGCACCTGGTTCACTTCCTTCCTTGAGTGACCTGATTGCACTGTGGCACATCGCATCTGTCGTAAGAAAGTTCCAAGGCCTCTCGTGTAACGTTCAGGAGCTGAGGTGGTTAATGTTTAATTAATGACAAGAAGGATCTCTGTATAAAACATGGGTTGTCTGTCATGCAGCACCTGGAGAAAAACAAAAGAGTGAATGAAAATCCTGCAGCCTTGTCATCGTGATCTCTGGAGCCTCTCTGCCATCCATCACTGCTCTTAACACCATGCGTTCATCTGGCTTTGGCTTCCTCTCCTGTTGACGATGAAAATGTAACTGTCCTCCTTTCGTGCTGTTCCAAACATCATGAAACGTGTGAGTTGATGCATGTGATTCGTGTTTAGGAGTGGATGTATTTGCATATGTGTTTTAGTGCATTGAGGACGAGTGACTGTGTGCATCCGCAGATAAGCATATGTGTGCAAATATGAATGTTTAGTGCTGCGTGCACTTCTCAGCCCATATGGCGCTGAAGTAAACAAAAGCTAACCGGCCATATGTCTTCCTGCAGGTGCTGTTCAGTGCTCAAGTGCTTAAAATCCTCCAGATGTCATTTCAGGTCTGCTGAAATTTATTCTCAGCTTTGCATGTCTCTCTTTGATCGGTTTCGAGCTTAACTCTGGGAGATAATGTGAGAGCGCCCAGGCACGCCATGTATGTAGATTTAAGGCCAAAATAACACACACCAAGTCTGTGGGCAATTTCTGCCTTAATGCTGCCCTCTGGTTTCCACCAGTGCAGACGCATTGCTTTGCGTATCCTCAAGTACACATCCACCTAAAAACACTCCCCAAGCTCTTATGACTCAGAACATCAAACATTCATACATCGGAGATTCACACAAGCTACACACGGACGATTGATGATTGGTCTCGCTGTTACCTTTCTTCGCAAAGGTTCTTCGTTGTGCAGTTTTTACACTGGTATATGGTTTCCTTGTGCAAAAAATGTCTACTTGACTTAAGAGAGGTCACTCGACTGAAACTGCCATCATGTCAGCGATAGATACCTTGCGTTAAGGTGGCAAAGCAAGAAGAGGTGTCCAAGCATCAATACCTTTCCACTGGGGAAACTCAAAAACCGATGCCTCTCAATATGCACCACCTCCATTGCTATGCTGATGATACCCAGCTCTTTCCTTCCTTCCCACCAGGTGACCCTTCTGCCTTGCCACAGATCTCAGTCTGCCTCACTGATATTTAAAAATGGATGATGATAGGTCACCTTCAGAGATGAGTTACTTAACTAGATTCACTAAGCAGAATCCTTCTCTGTCTTCAAAATCCCCTGAAGACCTACCTTTCTCCGCTTTGCTCATGTGGTGCTTCATCATTACAGGAGAATTATGTTTTCTTTAGGCAGAGAAAATTACATGTATTGCTGCTTTTTTTTGCAACAATGGCTTTCAATCAGGTGTAATTATTCCACTTCTGTATTGGACTGCCCTTCAGTTTCTTTTCAGAATGGGTTTCTTAAAAGAAAAACAGTTTTTGTTGTGCTGGTTTGGGTAGGTTTTCCACAGGTCCGTTTCGACCTTGATGCATCAGAGAACTCTTCCAGCAGTTGTTCCACCTCTCCTTTCTAAAACTAGCCTTTTCTAGGTTCTAATAATGTTTTTTACAAATACTAAATCTTTATGGTTTGTTTCCCCATGACTCCAGGTCCCCAGTGGATTCCATGTTACTGTAATTGCTATGAATACAAGCTGAGTAAACTGCAAACTTTTCACTCTTTCAGCCACTTTAAGTCTACAGGCAGTATTTGATATGTAAGATTGACAGACTAAGTTAACAATTTTGGCAATACCATCAATAATTTATAATTCATCAAGCAGCGTGTTATACACAATGTTTAAATGTGAGGCTAGGGGTGCATTATAGCTAATTAAATCTTTTTAGGAGGATAATGGCTACCTTTGAGAACATGTGTCTTGCCTTTTGAAGAGCTAGACTCGTCAGACGACCATCAAAGAAGTTCATTCAACACACAAAGGGATATTGGACATGCAAATGTTTGCCACGTCCGTGACTGGGGGAAAAAACAGTTTGTAACATCAAAAGATTTTGTTCCTGTTCAGAGTGCGGCTCCGTTCTTCACTGTCCGATTGCTGTTTAATTGAGCACATCTGGTATGGAACTAAAAAGAGAGGCTCCATGCTCTGATCAAAGGAGAATTCCCACCCTTTTCATTAAGTCAGAGCCAAACAATAAGAAAGACCTGCAGTTCTTTCATCCACGGATTAGTGACAGCCTTGTGAAACACAAGCTTTGTTGTTGTAAAGAGATTCAGTTTACAGAATTTGCTATTAAGAAAAATCAATGCAGGTCACTTTTTTTTTTTAACTGGTGTTGACACATAACACTGTAAAAGGGCTCGTTGAAAAACCATTTAATTCCAACAGTGAATAGATCCACTTTCATGGAGAGGCAGGAACTACAACACAAAACTGGATGTGATTTACCAAAGAAGAAGGAAACTTTCTTGGCGATTCAGTTTCAGGATGGCCTGACTGAAATCTCAATCCAACATTGTCACTATACTGTGGCAAAAAAAAGCAGGGGAGGAAAAAGTGATAAAAATGCAACGTCTGAACGTCAGATCAGCATTCAGAGCACGAGGCTCCCTCAGGCCACATTCATAAATGTGTTATGAGCAGGGCCTGCCGTTACCATACAGTCCAGCAGTAATGGATATTCAGGGTGAAGGGGTTCTTGTGAGAGCAGCATGTAAAGGATGACTGTGCTGGAGTTAGTAACGCACCATTAACTGACTCCTCAGGATGCTCACAGACTGGGAAGAGAAGGATACCCGGCCGGTCAGGAAATCAATATAAAGCAAATCAGTATGGGAGTCTGTGCGAGAGGAAGAGGCGGTTGTTTTCCAAATCAGGATCGCTTTAAACACAGAGTTCAATAAACACACAAATGGTCATGAAATGGGCTCGTAGATGCTTGTGCTGAACACATTGGACTGTGCATGCTGACACAAGGTGCAGAGACAACGGGACCTTCCATACAGCAGGTTGTGTACGCGATGCCAACATTTCAGTGCAGTACATCACTTGTTATGTAGTTTTTCTGCAGCAAATCATCAACACAATACAACACAATAAAAGACAAGCAATGTTCATATAACATGGAGGCATCTTATCGTTTCTGTTATCTTTGGTAAAATTGTGTTTACACTCATCCTGTATCCTGCCGTAGATGCCTTCCTTTTTAATTTGCAGTTCAGCATCTGATTTCGGCTACTAATAGCAGCAGATAAATACAATCCTCACAGTAACTGTGTTTTACATTCTTTCATTTACTTTGTGATACACGGCGACATGCGTTCACAGAACTGAAGTTGCACCCATGTAACTTCCACGTCTCCTTGTCTCATTACTGAATAGGAAGCTGCTGCTGTGCAATCACCGTTCTCATCATCGGCTCTTTCATTTACTCAATGATGGAGAGCGTTGGACTTTGTTGGAAGTGTGTTACTGAAAAGAAGATGATTACTTAAGTCTTAAACTCCCATGATCTTGTCTTCACGCGCAACACCAGCATCAGAAACCTGCAGGAACTGAGGAAACGCAGGAACTGTGATCGTTCACCACAGGCACCACAGGCCTCCATCTCTGTAGCCACTGTAGGCCCAAGTTGTAGTTGGCGGTGTAGGATCTGAAGCTACACCCGTTGACACACAACTATAAATCCCTCTTAGCAATGCAAGAAAGGCACTTGGTGTTATCTTGATAATGATGCAGAGTTAAGCATCTGCATTAACGGTTTTTCAGCCCAACAGACAGAGTTCAAATAAACTGCCAGTTACAGCCAACTGAAAATGGTTATTTTGTGTTACGGTTGTTTCTCTGAGCTTTAATACAATTCTGAAAGTTGTTGTCCTGGCAGTTCCTCGAACAGAATTACTGCTCCACAGTATCTTACAAAAATTAAGATATAATTTTTTATCTCTGTGCACATTATATCATGGCAGATTTGTTTTGTAGGTCTTGCTTAAGATTTCGTTAACACAAGCTGTTGCTCCCATGTGGCGTTTCTTCTTGTACAAAAAGCTTTTTGGAAAAAATCCAGAATGTGTGTTAACAGTGTTCCCAAATGAGCAAACGCACACTGACAGCGTTTGTCTGCGGCGCCTTTCAGCTGCAGGATGAAGGCGGATGAGATGCATCCTCACCAAGAGCCATTCGAGTTTCGAGGGTGCGATCTTTCTCATTCAGGGAGTCGCTGGAGCTCCGAGGCAGATAAAAACTTTGAGTAAAAATAATGTCCTATTCGGTAGAAATCCTACATCCTATCTGGAAGAAAAATGGAGCTGTGTTTCTGTACACAAGCGAATGATTTTGGTCTTTTCCACGTGCTTCCTGTGATTCAGTTGGAGTTAGTGTCAATTAATTTAGGTGGCAATATCAGAGAGAGGCCTCCCAGATTTACACTACAGTTTGACATGAAATAAGACGTTATATAAATTGTCAATGTCATACAAGAGCAGCCACTCGGAGGGCTTAATGAGAACATCAGAGACATAAACCCAAGGCTGTAGACGGTGGAGAAATGAAGCATTAAAATGGTTGGACGTCTCATGTGTGCGAAGAGGAAAAGAGGGCTTTATTTCAGCTCCCTGAGAAACACAAGGACACTCTCCTTTTAATCTTAATACACAAGCTTCATATCCTTCTCATCTGCAGCCATCTTCCCTGCATGAGTCCACCCAAATAGTGCTGCCATGTTGGAAATATACTGTCTTCATACTCTTATGCAGATGTCCGAGATGGACGGTACCTCAGCAAGCACGCCAACCTCACATGCTCGAGGTAACATATGGATGCTTGTTTTGAAGAGAGGTCATGTGAGCAGAGTTATTTATTACATACAGCGATCAGCCATAACTTTATGAGCACTGACAGGTGAAGTGAAGAAACTGATATCTGGTTACCATGGCACCTGTCATTGGGGGGGATATATGAGGCAGCAAGTGAACATTTTGTCTCCAAGTTGATGTGTTGAAGCAGGAAACTGGGCAGCGGAAGGATGTGAGCGACTTTGACAAGGAACCAAACTGTGATGGCTGGACGACTGGGTCAGAGCATCTCCAACACTGCATCTCTTGTGGGGTGTTCTGGTCTGCAGGGGTCAGCACCTACCAGAAGTGGTCCAAGGAAGGAGAACCGCTGAACCGGAGACAGGGTCATGGGGGGCCAAGGCTCACTGATGGTCGTGGGGAGCGAAGGCTGGACCGTGTGGTCCGATCCAACA